>JAQGCC010003805.1:0-14463 GCA_034698905.1 Xestoiulus laeticollis
GGTGACCTCTGTGATCCAATCAGGGGACGGGAGTGCGTTGCACATTTCAGGTTGCGAGAGGTGAAGATCTGGGCACAAGAATAGTTTCAGGAATTGATGATTCGATTATTACATATTTTGATATTTTTTGAAATTTTATTTTTTTACTTATTTCACATTTTTAAGTGTACAATTACTTTATGGCGCCACTGTTTAAATTTACATTTTTTGTATTTTTTTTCCGTAAACATACAGTAATACAAAAAGATGCTTATGATCATGACACAAAAATTCAAGCTATTTTTTAGATTTCAGTAACATTTTTAAATATTTTAAATTTGTGTAAAATGCCATAATTTCTCGACACACCATCATTTAGAATGTGAATTTACATTTTTTTATTTTAAATATAGCCTACTTTACTTTCTAAACAAAAATACCTGGAAACCATATACGCGTTTTGGTAAATTTAAAATAAGGTAAACGCAGGAAGCAACAAGTGCTCAAACCAACATCCATAAAACGTCACGTGACGGCGACCACAAAAAAAAAATCGAATTTCAAAACATGACATGTAAAAGTAGGAGAAAAACACGATAATTTCCTTTAGTTAAAAGGCAACGATAGGGAATGAAATATTTCTGTTTAAATTAGGATTTTGTTGACTTTACCTTATAAAAATGTTGGCAGTATAGAAAAGTTGCATCTTGTCCGAGATTGAATCGGAATGGAGGCGCTCGCCCGCGGCTTCATTCGGATCGTCTGCTTTCAGGAATCGTCGGGAAAAGTTTTTTCTCCAATGAATTTTTTCCGTTTGAAACGCGTACACATTGTCAGTTCCACGAACGAAAGGTTTATACACGAATGCACCTATAACGAAGTGTTTCACCGACCGTTTCTCGAGCATTTATGCGGTAAAATGCAATCCGAAATTTCTCAGTATCAGCAGCACAGCAAACGGAGCACATCCTCACCGTACGACGACAGCTCACCAAATGAATAAACTCGCCTCGATTACATGCTACGATTTGCTGTAGCTAAAGCGCTCTAGCGCCATTGGAAACACGGGTGCATTTCACATTGGCATTTTCCCAATGCTTAAATTTATGACCTTTTTGGAAATAAATCCTCAATTACTAATTGAAATTCATTTTTTAAGCCTTGCTTCTATTTTTATAAAAAGATAAATTTAAAAAATCTGGATTGTATGTCACAGTCAATCTATTTTTTTTTATGAAAGCATTGTACAGCTGTTTTTTATTAAACAGGGTTGCATACCAGAATAAGCCTTTTTTTCTAAATTATTTTTTTATTTAATTCTGGAAACTGATAGGAACAAATGAAATGTACGAGGACCTAGCATAAATATTCTATTATTTGTTTAAATCTTTTATTTAAATATATGTATATATACATTTCATGGAAATATGTCCGTAAAGTTTACCAGACCCTCTACAATTATATACTTTTCGGACATATTTCCATGAAATGCAATATACGTATACATAAACAAATAATAGAATATTTATGCTAGGTCCTCGTACATTCCATTTGTTTCTAACAGTTTCCAAATTAAATTAAAAAATAAGTTAGAAAAAAGGCTTATTCTGGAATGCAACCCTCTTAATAAATAAACATATTTTTAAATTTCGCGGGTGTATTTTAGGATGAAGTTATTGCTGAAATACACCCGCGAAATTTAAAAATATCTGAACATTTTCATAAAAAATAGATGAAACCAGCATCAATGTCATATGTGTATTCTCGCGCTTCAAAAAGGTCGCGCGATGCTGCACGCGACCTTTTTTGACCTTTAATTTTTATTTAAAAAATAACTATAACTTTAAATATAACGAAAAAACATGTGACCCTACCTAACATTGTAAACTACTTTGTGTAAAAGTTTCGGTTTATTTGGAGTTACACAGACTACGTGAATGTCTACGTAAGAATTCTCCATTGGAAAGGGTATGGTTGAAAGCCCACTTAAATAAGCCTGGAGTGTTAGCACGGTGTTATAGTACTTCTTCAAAATAACAGTAATAAAATAAAATTCTGAAAAACTGTCGTAAGGTATCCCACCTGTAACATTGGGCATTCTGCCAAAATTCGTTGCTTAATTATTACATACAAGTACGAACGATTTATTGCAAGTATCATATTGCTTACTTCCTAGCTATGGCTCTAAATGATCTATGATAGGAAGTTTGATTATCTAATTTAAGCTCAAAGGTGAGGATGACATTATATCAGAAAATGTGCAAATTGATCATTTATTGTAAGCCCCGGCCATTTGGGCACTTGATGTTTATTCAAGTATTGCATATCTCATCTTTAATCACAAATTAAATTCCGGTGAATTAATATATCCCAAGATCAAAATTATTGCAGATGTTAGAATATGAATGAGATTGTGATATAAGCAACATTCAATTAGTAATAGTTATTGGATGGTTATAAAGAATTCAATAATTTACAAATTAAAAACTGATATTTTATTCACCAACTGGCATCTTGTTCAGGAGCTTGCTTATGTGCCAAATACAAAAATCCTATACTGGAAAGTGCGCTTACCAGAAACATCACATCAAACCACCGATGATAAAAGCTAAATTGTAATTCACCCAACACTTCCGTGATGATAAGCCTGAAAAAGAACAAATTTAATAAAATTGTCACGGGGAAGATTTAAAGAAATGTTAAGCTTTTGATTCACCTGTACTCTTGAGGCATATTCATTCTCATCAAAAGAACTGATGATATAAAATACATTCCCTAAAAAAAATTAAGCATTAACTTATTTGAAAAAACACAAAAAAAAATACTGCATTAAAATACTTGCCATAATTTGGGCTAATACTAAGACAATGATGTTTGATGACTTGCTACTGGAAATTGCATAGAAAAACTAAAAATAGCAACATAAAACATGAATCAGCTATTAATAAAGTTGTTGCAATAAAACGTATGATGAATTAAATTGTCATAAACCTTAGTAAGCGTTATTAGAAGTCCTCGAATTGATGTGACAACTATAATTCCCACCAAAAAAAAGGAAATGTGTTGCGACCAGAATTTCACCTACAAAATTACATTTGTGAGAATGCTTGCTCTTTTAAAGCAACAAAACTTTAAAAAAATTTAAAATAGCATTACATCAAAATTAAATCCCATAAAATGGACAGCAATTTCTATTCCCCTTGTGACAGGATCCACTCTGCCGACACGGTCAAAAACAATATTAACCGTGCACTTTAAAATTCAATAGAAATAACAGTTAGCAAAAAATGTAATGACAGCAAATGGGGCAAACATTAGAACGATCGCATATGCTCTACTTACAATAAATATTTTCCATATGCAGTATAAAGAGAAAAAGTATCCTAAAAAGTTGAAATACTTTCCTTTTAACGTTTTTGAATACTCAATTCGATCCTAAAAATACAATAAGACATATAAATCTTCCGATGTCATTAACAATACTGACAAATATTAATCGCAACATTTTAGCTTTAATACCTGCATATTATGCATGTCCACCAATTCAAGAAAAAGTTGTCGACAAAGTTCTTCCAAACCAGCTGCTTCTGCCTTAAGCTGTCCAACATCTTATAACAATTAAGATTAATAATAAATGATAACTTGATGAAGAAATCTGATTTGTTACAGTTACTCTATTAAAATGGTCCAACAGCCTATTGCACAAATACGAGCATGATGAAATATACAATAGTAATTAAGGATACTTTCACCAGATCCAGTTGCCGAGGATGCAACACTGCGAAGAATTCCCCAGATCCGAGACCCTGGTTGGCCCGATAAGCTACGTTGGAAGCTCTCTCTTTCGGCAAGAGCGATCCTCTTTTTCTTTACAAGTATCATGTCCATTGTTTGCATTAATCGTTTTTCCAATTTCTGTACATCGACAGCTGTCACCGGCCTTTGAGAATTTTCAAAAAAGTAAATGATTCTGTACTGCATATTTTAAAGACTAGTTTTTTCGAAATGCCTCATCATAGCTACCTCATGAAATACGACATACACGTATAAGGATAGTTTACGGCACCAAATCCAGACAAAAACGCCATTACCGTTACGCCTATTACACCCACACGACTAATACCCTGTTCAATGGATAATATACCTATAGCAAATAATTTAAAATGTCATTTAGCACTTCTCGGTGAAACTAGACATAAAATTTAAATGAAGCTTACCGTGCTTTGGACTTAAAATAGGAAAGGGATCACCAATTTTCCAAAAGAAATACATGAATCCGAGCCACGAAATTAAAGTTAACGGGCCTATGAAACGTTTCTTGACTAGTCTCGTGTTACAAAGCGTAAAATAAGCCATGTAAAAGGGCAATACGACTATTAACATAAATAGCATGGCATAAATCCCCATTTTCCAATGAAAATAACGGGAGCTGAAATAAAATGATGGGATTTTTATAAAACTTACAAAGCCAAATCATAAGGGAATATCGTACAACACATACCTCGAATCCAAAACACCCAAAATTTCATAAATGATTAATTCAAACATTGTGCATGATAAGGAGAATGTTATAGAAAACATTAGTTGAACGAAAGTATGGTGCACCTGAAATTAATGAATTTAATTAGCAGAATTATTTTGACAGCTTTAGTCGGTAGACCTACAGCTCTACATTTAGGTTACACTCACCTCGTAATCTCTAAATAATTGTTTCATAAAAAACAACCATCCTCCACCGAAAAATAATACCTGAAATTATAAAAACCATAAAATGTTGAACTCAAATGACATGCTACTGGAATAATTAACAGGTGTCAACCTGTGCAGAAAAAAAAACAACCTACTTACTTGAGATGACAGCATTATAACGCTGTCTTCCATGAAACCCATTTTAATTTACAATATTTCAATTACGGTTTCCAAAGCAAAGAAATTATAAAATGAAATATAACTTTGCAATACATCAGAAATCGATATCAGCAAAGCCAAAAAAACAACACCATGCGAGTCGCCATTTTGGTTGAATCTAAAGCGTGAAATCAAAATAATTGAACGATTAATCGGCGCGAAATTTAGTTATTAATTATTTCTTATTTTAGTTATTAAATTAATGCAAATATGGTTTACCAGCAATTGAATGGCATTTTTGGGCAATACTTTGGAATGAAATAATTACGAGGCTATCGTTATTTGCTATTGAAAAATCATGGAAATGTTTTCAATGCTGAAATGTTGTAATCACTTGGATTAATCTGGCGTTAAAAACTGTATAAAAATTTAAATAATTATAATTATCTGCTTAAAAATGTCAACGAACTTGGTTATCATTTTGCAGACGTTATTTTTTATGCTATTGTTCGTCTGCTATCACTGTGCTGCTAAGGCGCTTTACCCAACAAGGCCTTCTCATAAATCCAGAGGTTTCAAATCCTACAATTCATTGCATATTTACGAAAATAAATGAATAATTATCGACAATGTAATTAATGATTTATTTATAATTATCAAATGTAGTCAAAAATAAGTAAATATTATAGTAAAAAATGTGACAAATTTGTAGACATCGTTTATGGATGACCAATAGCTAGGGCGCTACAATTCAGAAAATTCTTGTTTTTTTATGTTGTGAAGTAAGCGAGAAACTTTATTGCCGAAGGCCCGAATTTGCTGATGTTCATGTTCTGCTAATCTGCTACTTCAACTTGTTCTCCACCAGTTTTGATTTGATCAAACTGCTGTTCCATTTGTAAAATAATTATTTTGCCTCTATAAAACAGGTATATTTACTGAAAATAAGTTGTACTCTAATCGTTTACCTTTGTGATCCTGTTGGTGAATGCTTTCATGTGTATTTGTCCATTTTCCAGCATCCACAAGTGATGGACAGTGATGTGATCAGAGAAGGTAGATTGATGGACATCGTTGATGAGAAATGGAGAGAAGAAAAACTTCCTGATGATGATATTGATGTACCTGTATTTGAACTACCTGATCCCGAGCCCGACAATGGCAATTCACAGGAAACTTTACGGGAACAGGAGCAAAAATGGAATGATTTGGCATTGGGCAACCTTCATGAACCACCACCACAAACGTCATTGAGCTGAATATTAAAATTAAATGGATCTGCTGTCAGATGTTGAAGTATATATTTAGAAATAAACAGTTGTAAATTCTCTAATTCACTTGAGGTATGCTTATAAAATATTTGCATTTATTAATCTTTACAGCTAGTGTATGTATCTTTATAACTGCAGTTATATAATTATTATTTTAGTAAGGCATTTCCAGAAAATTAATTACTTAAATCTTAAATTCTATAGTACTTAGTCCTATTTTCTTCTTTAAAATCATGTTTGGTTTTTATAAAATATAGAGGAAAAGTGACTAAATATCTGCATTTTCTTAGAAATATGACTTAATTCCGGCATCAAATCCAAGAAATACATACTTTTCCATATTATCCGAATTTAATTAACATCCGAAAATTTCTATTTCGCATGATGTAACGGTTCTTTCAAACTAAGCGATATAGTCTTAATACAATTTTACCACTCAGCACTTAGGTAGTCATTTGATTTAATACATGCTCTTTTCTATAGTGGGAAAATTCTTAACTGGCCACTAATTTCATTAGAATCACTCTGTTGAAAGAATGCAATTTTCGGATCAATTTGCAATTTGTTATAATATACTTGTATACTTCTGAGTATACATGTAATACTAAACATGTTAAATCCAGTAGTGAGAGATGAACCTGACAAATTTTCTAGTTAAAAATCAAATTATAGCCAGAGGAGGAAGAACTGCCAAATAAATTAGATTCATGGATTACACCCCATGAACTTTCACACTAAAGCATCCCAGCAAAACTGAGTTTTCTCTTTTGCAGTGGACCCTACAGCTATTTTATTTAGTATTGCTAAATTCGGCTTGAGGTATTTCTTAAATTGCTGGCCGAGCTTATTTGGCAAAGCGCTCAATTCGTTGAGCAAGTATTTCTTATTGAAATAGCGCAGGATGGCCGGGGGCATTGTGGTGACGGCGGTGTATAAGGGAAGTAAAAACAGAGTAGCTATCATCGTAAACATGAGGTAATTTCGATTAACTGCAAATCTATCCAGAAAAACGACTAGGACAGTAATCACAGTAGCAGATAGGGAGAACATCCACAGATGGCGGAAACTAGACAAAAAAGGATTGCATTGCCTGAATTCGTCTTCTACTGCTCTTTGGGGTACCCATTTTGCGTTTTTGTCTAAGTGACTCCTGATGGCCCTGAAAACACGGGCGCAGCCGATGAAGGCCTCTGGAGTAAACTGAAATATAGACGTTATAACCTCAATTAAAATCAGTTTGAAATTATTCCCATTGTAAACCGCAAATTTGGGATACACCAAAATGAGAAACATAATCGCGCAGATGGGCAACAGAGGATAATGCAATTTTACGAACATGTGTACCAACAAATAAATCAAAAGCAGCGGTTTCATAAACATGTTTCTGAGTGCCGAATGGGCAACGTAGGCACTCACAAAGTCAAATTTAGACTCGGTTCTCATTCTCGTGGACACGAAATCCTTGCCGTAGGTCTTCTGCTGCAAATACCTCAACCATCGTCCCACCGTCCTCGGCCAAAAATACATGGCTAAGATGATTTCTCCCTTGTTCCATCGCATTTCCCTCATGTCCCAGGTCACATAGTTGAGACAGGGTGCTTCCAGCAGAAACACGTTGCTTGCGTAAACGGGTCTCAAGCAAGCAGCCTCGAAAGTGTCGTGGCTAAGAACGTCTATCGGAACACGTTCTATGGGATATTCCCTCGTCCCGATGACGTTGTCGATGTAGACCCGATTTCTCACCAGACCCTTTCCGTAAAACCCGCTCTGCCCCAGCATCTCTGTCAGAGCGTTCGTTATCGGGTCGTTAACTAGCTGCCTCACATTTTCGATGTGCATGAACAGAGTGTCCTCCTCCTTGACGTCCATTTTTATTGCAGGCTGGACGATCCCCCTCTCGGGATACGCTGCCGCTATGGCCAGAAGCTCGAAAGCGGAGCCTTCCGAAACGGCCGTATCTCCATCGAGGACCAAAGTGTAATCAAACTTGCGGCCTTTGATGTTTCGGACGTCCGCGGAGTCGTAAAAGAGGGGTTCTCCATAAGTTCGGGCGGCTTTCCCGTAATACTCTTTGTCGGTGTAGCTAAAAGCGCAGTTGTCCCCTTCCGATAGCAGCATCAGGTCCTGGTACTGGCCGCACTTTTTCAGCACTCTGCTCACCCGGTGGACGCACATGTATTCGTTGGCGAACCTCCTGCACACTTTGTCCAAATAATCGTCCAGGAAGACCTCTCTGGACAAATGCACGTACTTGAACCACACATAGCGCAGATGAAACTTGTCCACACACTCGTACTTGCCATTGGCAAAAGACAGCCCTTCGTCCAGCAACGTGTTGTAAATCCTCTCCCTGTAACTGTCCCTCATTTCCAGCTCGTACTCCTTCAGCTTCTGGTCATTGGTGGCACTGACCAGCACTGCCGAAGTGCTCTCGGCAAGATTGCCCATGTATGCCTCGTACATAGTCTTGAAGGTCTCGTCGATGTCATCTCGACTGACGGCCAAGAGGTTATAGTTCAGGACGATGGTGAGATGCTCGAAGGGGCCACTTTTGGTCTGCCTTTTGTGTCCTCCCAGAACGGCCGTTGTAGTGGCCATGGCCACCAGCTCCAAGACACTGCCCTGCAAAAGGCCGGTGATAATGACTATGGTGATGCCAAGCCATCGAGGATTGGTTTTCCAATCCACGTTTATGGCGTTTAGAAGAGCGGCCAAAACTGCCAAAACGGCCCACAAAGTGAAATAAGCCACTATCAGATGGGTTTTACGCAAGCTGTCCCTCTGCACACAGTTGTTAGTGTGCCATGTAGCGCAGTACTGATGGTGGTTATTGGAAGTCGGTGGAACTTCATCTAAAGTTTCGCTACGAGATCGTTTCGTCTTGAAAAACATGACTGGATGTTACCGGGTCTCATAGACCAGACAGTGCCTCATCTTCTAAGGGTTTCTTGGTTGTGATGATGGGTTTTCATTTTTTACTGCATCGGGGCTTGATGTTGCTGTGGATGTTTTGTTGCAATTTGATGCTTCTGATGTTTTTTACTGCTCGGACATCATTGCCGATATCCCAAAACGTCTCATCTTCAATTAATTTCTTGTGGCACGTTGGTCATAAAATCGAGATTTGGTGTTGGTGTTGCTCCAGTGGCACTTGGATGTCTGCGATATTATTTGGTGGAGCTTGAACGGTGGTTTTCTCACAGCATTTCTTTCTGGATGTCTGTACCACCGCACGGTCCATGGAAAGTCGGGGAATTCTTGCACCGCTGTTGCATGTCTATCAAGTGGAAGGCGCCATTGCGCATGCTTGTCCTATTTTTGTCATTCATTTTCCCATGTTTGCACGCACGCAGTCCGTGATTTGCAAAGATTTATGCTAAATCAGCACATTTCGTCTATAATGACGGTGGGAGGTCCAAGTGCCGTTTCTTCTTCGCTTACTGCTGATGAGCGACAAAATATGAAATAATAACTTCATTCATTTGAAAAGCAGCTCTCCGCACCTGTTTTCCACCGTGACGTTCTGTGCGTTACAATTCCGACGTCGGCTGTCGAGAACTGCTCTAATAAAAAGCACAAAAGCAATGAAGTATCATCGCAGTAATTGAACAGGAAAATCACCAGAAACTTAGAATTACAGTACATGTATTGCGCAAAAAAATAAATTGTTAGACTCATAAAGATGTTTATTTTTCTAACTTCCTTTATGAAAAGCAATTGATATTTTTCTAGCTGCCATTGGCCGACATGTATGGTGTTGCCAGTTGCAGAAAAATTTGTTTCATTGTACTACATATTGAATTTGTAACATGATAAGTGTGATTGCATTACGCTTTCTAAACTGCCTTTCGGTAAACAAGAAGTTGTATTTTTAAAACTAGTATTATTAAAATTTCAAAAGCTAATTCCTTTTGAATAATTAAAAATAATCTTAGGAGAAAAATTCTCTGTTTTTTTAAAAAAAAAAATCAAAAAAGTTAAGGGATATCAGCTTGAATCAAACAAATTTAGATGATTATGGACAATCATGGACATTTTTTAAATTAATAAATTCAAATATCTGAACATTTTCATATAAAATAGATACTTTCGAAATACACCAAAACTTGTAAATGGTGCAAACCAAAAGTTGTACTACATAGACCGTGCCGACTGAGTTATTGCTACTTTCAGGGTCATTATTATATAGAGGTACGCCATTTACAGGCTTTGGTGTATTCTACCAAGCCGGATCGAGGCAAATTCTTAAATAACCTTCATGAAACTTGAAATATTGAAATAGGATGTTTACCGATTGCTGTGACATTCCTACGTAGTAACAGCTACGTTTGTAAACCACTAAAACTAACATTAATAACATGTTCCTTCTTTAGAAATTCACATGTGGCCCTCCATGACAGGTAATGTACCGCTTCAATGCAATACATGCACCTGGAACATTTTTACAAGTCTCATTTCATGTGGTTTTTTTGCCAATTTTGCCGTTTTCAGAGAAAATTTTTTGTATCAAGTGGTATGTTTTGTTTGTACAGTGCCATGTATCAAGATATGCAATTCAAAATATCGAAAAGCACAGCGAAAGTGTTTTATGGACGAAGTACGTCATTTTACATTGTTGATGAAAACTAACACATCGTGAAAATAGAAATCACGTGTTCCAAATGCATATATTCACATTACAAATCAATATGAATTCGGCACTAAAAAGAGGATATTGTGACAAAAATTTTGATGGTACATTATTAATTGTCACAAAATGCTACAAATTTACAATTTGTTACAACATCATTCATACTGCTCTTCCAAAATTTTGAAATTTTCTACAAATGAAGTAGTATATTGGTGAAAAATTCATTTTATTACAAAAAGTATTCCAATATAAAGATCATAACTAGCTTTTACAACAAAATACACTGGCATTTTATAAGGCTTCCAGTTTTTCTCAAAACTTGGACGGAATGTTTAATACAAAGATCTATTTAATAAGGTAAATAGCTTTATAAAGTATTTATAAAATTGAACGTTTGCTAGCAACATTTCCCTAAGCTTAGAAAATCTATAAATGCAAAATGTTTACATCTGTCAAATTTATAAAGAAAAAGAATGTTCAACTGTCTCATTACCAACACCAAATATAGTTCAAATAAAATCGAATGAAGTTTGATTATTAAAACTCGATCATTAACTGGCATGAAGTGTTATGGAGACTACAATGATTATAAACTTGACTTACTAATTCTGTTTCAGGTTATATCTTTCAAAAACGACCCTGGTATTTCTGGTGAAAAGTGCATAGCTTTTTAAATTTAACTAAAGATTGATTCGAGGGGAAAAAACGTGCCTATATACATGGCAAAAGATTGAAAAGTATAAACAGACAATAAATCTGTGAGAAAAAAAGATTAAGAGAAAACAATAAAAAAATACTTGGATGTATAATAAAATGGAATGTAAAAACTAAAAATCTTTAGAAAAATGCTATTAACAAAATGGTATTCTTCACCACAAATCTTGTAAAATATGAGATTCTTAGTTATTATGCAAACAATTCGGTGTCGAATTTAAGGCAAACGATGGCATGTGAGAACGATAATATTGCCTTTTAAGTAAAGTTCACGGTTATCGAAATGCAATGTTAATTAGTAATTACTTAACAAAAACTTATCTGGGAACCTATTACGCAGGAATGTGCGAACCTCGTCGTACAGCAAAATCACTAATGCGTAGGGCATTGATGGAATCCACCACGTAAATCTAATCAAAAATTTAAAAAAATTAGTGCTTTTTCACCGCTTGCAATAAAACCACGCTCGATAAATACTTACTTCAAAGGCATCATGCGCAACCCGACGTGCATACCTGGCACGTACAACAGGACAAGAGCCAACAAGGTTTCAAAGAAGAAGGCAAATGTAAGAACGTGATTTCTGTAATACAAATTCAATTTATTAACTTCTGCAAATTGCTGCAAATGCAGAAGCATGCAATCCTAAATACGGGTCATGGGTCCTTCTCAAAGCGTTGAATACTTGCCTGATGCCTTGCTGGCAAAGCAATTTGTTTCGAGCCTTGCAACACAAAAGATTCATCCACTGGCAAATGACGATGGATATGAAAAATGCAGAGTGGCAAGTCCATTCCAGATGTTTCCGTTGCTCGTGAGTCTATGTACGATGGAACTTATTAGATTCCCGCAAGATTTCATTAAAAAAATTCAACACCATTCTCAATGATTTTGTTAATTACCCATTCCTGTCTGTAAGAATCTTGCATGTCACTAATTGCCACGGCATCCCACTCGCGACGCCTGTAAAGCAAATGTTGCATCCAGAATCCATTCTCTCCCATCACGACAAAATAAGTGAATATCCCAGCCACCATTTCGATCATTCCAATCTGCCCGTTGCGAACGTCAATCATCCTTAATTCGAAAAAAAAAGACAGAATTTATTTTCACGAAACCCTAGCAAGGCGATTTTAAAGCAAGTAAAAAGCCTTTCAAAACAAACTCACGTCATATCGATTAAGCGAACGTCAGACGGATTACGTGGATGGACGGACATGATGTCGTATTCGGGTCGTTCGTAAGTCAAGGAAATGGCGGGTATCTGAAAACCAAAAATATCAATTTATACAACCCTGATTTGTGTCTCGTGCTTTTTTCGTCTAACTTCTAAAGCTTCCGCTTAAGAAAAAGTCAAATGTACTAACGACATCAGTGCCCAAATCAATGATTAGGATGGTGAGGGCACCCAGAGGTAGAGGAATGCCCAAGACAAGGAAAAAGAAGAATGGCCAAATTTCGGGCATGTTGGTGGTAATTAAGTATGCAACTGCTTTGCGGAGATTCTCGAAAATCAAACGGCCTGCAACAACACAAAAAGCAAAATAAGCACATTGTGGAAGAGATAAACGGTGTCGGTGTCATGGCATGCCAAACCGGACTCGCCTTCTTCGATGCCGGCCACAATCGTCGAAAAGTTGTCGTCTAACAGAATAAGATCGCTTGCACTTTTGGCAACATCATCGCCGGAGGCTCCTAAAGCGACGCCGAGATGTGCTTTCCTCAAAGCTGGAGCATCGCATACGCCCACGCCAGTCACAGCTACGATGCCGCCGAGAGACTGCAAGGCCTCGACAATTTGCAACTTTTGGGGAAGAGTGATGCGGGCAAAAATGACGTCGTGATGAGTACGCAGAAGGTAATCGAGTTTATCGTGTGACATGTCTTTCAAGTCCAAACCGTGAATGATAACTGCGTTGGCATCGCTACAGATAAAAAATAGCTAATAAGACCCCTTTGTTATGTTGCAAAATCATAAATCTAGTTTGGTATTGAACTAACGTCGACAAAACATTATCGATGGGCACTTGTCTCTCCATGGCCAAATCTTCCACTGTTCGGCTGTTGTCCGTAAAAAGTCCAGCTTGTCTAGCAAGAGCTTTGGCGGTGATAGGATGATCTCCAGTAACCATCACAACCTATAATAGAAATATAAGATTATAAAACATCTTTAAATCGGCAATGTTGTCACCCAAATAAAATCTAAATCAGATAACCCAAGATATATATTATTTACTCACTCTTATGCCTGCAGAGTGACATTTCTCCACAGCATTTGGGACATTCGGACGCAAGGTATCTTGCAACGACACTAGACCAACAAAACGAAGTCCGGTCAAGGGGAAATTCTGATCTTCGGCATCGAATGGATAGCCGGGAGGAAATTTCTGAGCCGGCAGTTTGTAATCACAAAAACCTGAAGCAAAATTGAAAATAAGGTCAATAACGGAAGGAAGCAATGCTCGTAACTTTAAATCCGGCTTCATCATTTACCGATAACGGTTTCGCCAAGATTTCCAAATTCCAAGAACGAATCGCTAACTGTTTCTTTTAACTTGGCATCTAGAGCCACTTCCTTGCCACCGATAACGATGGTGCTGCAGCAGTCTAGCAAGTGCTCCGGAGCACCTTTCATCAAAAGCAAATAACTTGGATCCTTGGTGTCTTGAGTTTCATGTATGGTGACCTAGCGGCAAACAAAAGTTAAGCATCCCGTACACACGTGTTTAAGAATTTAAACACACGAGAAATTCGGTACCTGATAGCGACTCGTCGAATTGAAAGGAATCTCGCACACTTTTGGATTGCGAGTCCTCATTTCGCTGGCATTGCCATGCGACAATTCAACCATTCTCAAAAGGGCATCGTCAAATTGATCTCCGGTGATTTTTCTGAAAATAAAATAAAATTTCCCGATTTTGCATTTCGTTTAGCTTTAAAAGGGTTGCATACCAGACTAAGCCTTTTTTTCTAAATTATTTTTTTATTTAATTTTGGAAACTGATAGGAACAAATGGAATG
>JAQGCC010003806.1:0-14461 GCA_034698905.1 Xestoiulus laeticollis
TATATATCTATATATATATATATATATATATATATATATATATATATATATGCACCCTGGAATTATCAGGGAAATTGGATAGACGAGGAAAAGTCGGGAAAATTAAACATGTACTGTAAATACATGTATACTACGTTTGCTTCCGCGTAGTCATAGATTTATTAGTTACATGTAACACAAAAAGGTATGCAAAATCAGCTTTGCATTTAGCTTATAAAAATGGGAAAATCCCAATTTCCATTTTCAATTAATTTTAAAATCATTTAATTACTACCCTTTAAAAATGGGCATCTGTTTTTTACACGTTCTGCAGATATTAAGTAGTTCAATTGTGTGATACCGAAATGAAGACATTTTGGTTATTTGCATTCTTAAACAGTTTTTTTGAGCATTAAGTCAAGAACATGTGGCTAAGTTGCAATATATAGCCCTAAAAATAAAAAAGTCAGGGAAGTTACAAATTTCGTTTCTGGGTGAACTTTATAGCTGATATTGTATGAAATTTATCTTTGGTTGGGAGTCCTTAATCGCCGAATTCCACCAGACACATGCAGTTTGGTGCAACCCATTTAAATTCTGGATGGTTGTTATTTTTGCCTATCAAACTGAGGCTATTGCACATTGCGATTCAGAATAGCAATTGGCTTTATATGTCGTAATCATTTGAATGCCCCCTATGGCCACTTATGAGAAGTCTTATAATTCTGCTCGTAAGTGCTCGTCTGGTGTTGCTGGTGACCCGCTGTTACGCCTAGCATCTTACACGACCAAACTGCTGTCTGTTTGGGCTTAATTTCATTTAATTGATAGCTGAATGTGCATTAGGACCGTGCCTTTAATTGTGACTCGACTGTATCACCACCAGTGAACCGATTTGCTTGCGCCATCAACTTTTTTTTCTGCTGTTTTAGTGGATCTTCTTTACTCTCACTTCGTCTTAACGACTTAATTGAGGTAAACTGCTTCAGAAATTAAGCTCGGGCCAAGGTTATAGCTCCTGAATTACAATCGCATTTCATAATTCTTGCTCTGTTTGCTAAAACTTCTTTCATTTCAACGCTTTCATGCGTTAGATTTTGCGAGCTTTTTATTTTCAACAAGATCACTGATAAATGTCTTTGTGGTGAGTGGGGCGGAATGATGAGACTAACTCAAAATATTTGATTTTTTTCCCCAATCATTGCTAAATAAAAAAAACTTTACTAAGTGCAGGCAAATATATCACTATACATTCGGGAATAAGTAAGGTTGTTTATCATGTTTTTTTCATGTACTTTTTTTTCAAGTATCCAACATAAAAACTAAAAACGTTGGGTTAACATTGGGTTGAATTTAATTGTAATAATCAAATATTTTGTCAAATCTACCCAACTTTGGGTCACATTTATTAACATAGGTTTTGGTTAAATTATGCCCTGAATTGGGTAAATGTAAGGATTGTGTTAATTATAATGAAGTTACCCAATTATGAGTTGATTATAAATAACACAATTAAACCTCACATTTATCCAATTCTGGGCATATTTTAGCTAAAACCTTTGTTAATAACTGTGACCCAACGTTGGGTAGCTTTAACTCAACATTTGGTTGCTACACTTAAATTCAACCCAATGTTAACCCAATTATGTTAGTATGTCCATATAGCACTCAATATTGGGTTGAATTTTAACCCAACGTGTTTAGTATATATGTAGGTCTACATTGAGAACCTGAAATTGTCAGGGAAAAATTAATTTTTTTGTGGAAAACTTAGGGAAATTTAGCACACATATTGCATTTGTTTTCACATAGACACTTAATCATTATCACAAAAGTCAAGAGATAATACACTCAGCCAGTACTCATCGATATACATTAAGTATCGAGTACATGTACATATACATTATATAGAGTCTTAATGAATGCAGAATTGAGAACCAAAAATGTAGGTAATTTCCAAAATAATTATACAAATTTTATTGCTAAGAGCTGGACTGTCAGATTATAATTGTAATAATTTTACTCATAAAATAGCTTTGGAAAGAAATGCATCTTTGATAGATGAAACTCAATTTTTTTCCCAATAAATATACAAAGTGGTTTATTCGACTTTATCCCTTAATGAGCAGTGCAGCTAGTGCATGTTAATCAGTGGACTGTTGGGGATTAATTAAGAAGATTGTTGTCAATTATCATAAAATATTAATTATGGATCGTGAGACAACAACATTGTAAGAATAATATATTTATGTCACACCACTATAGTAAACAATATACTGCCTTTTACGTTTTTCTGATCATGCATTATTTATTCTACGATTATATTCATATCGAAAATCGAAACGTTAACCCGCTTAATTACAAAGATAATTAAATTGGGACTAATTCCCATAATCTTCAACTAAGGAATAAGCGACGAAAACAAGTTTTTTTTTTTCAATTGTGATAATTGTTATATTTTTTAGTATATAAATTAATTAATCGAAAAGTCATCTAAAAATAAAGCATGTCTAGTGTAGTCATGCTATTGTATTTCATAAAAAATATTGAAATAGGATAATGTCGAAATTTGGAAAGCAATTTCCTGCTTTTAACACTGATATTAAACACCAAAACGTGAAATCGGAGTCATTTTTTTAAAATTTCACCTTAAATTTAATTAACAAAGAATGAAAAAAAAAATCTATTGAATTAGGGTTATAGTTTTTCAATCGTCAGAGGAGAGATATGTTGATGAGTTCCTCAGCTTAGTTTTTGTCTCCACCATCGTGTATCGTAATTAACTTGGAAGCTTTTCATTATGCATTTTTGAAGTTTAATTACTGGGGGAGTTTAGTGTCTCAGGAATGGCATAAAATTGAATCCCCACAACTGTCCTATATTTTCGTTCAAATTTTGGCTTATGCATAAAATATGCCTATACGAGTATGAAGGCTGTTGAAATGCAAGGGGAGAAAAAAAAGCATGATTTGAAATTCCTGTTGGGTCGACAGCATATCTATGTGTCTCTGGGGCATCTGTTTATGGCCTCGCATTAAAGGAATAGCTCTTTTCTGAAATTTCTTAGGCGTAGGAAAGCCCCCAATCGAAAAACTCGAGGTTTCCCCTTTGTATATAAAAGATAAATCTTCGCCATGTTTGCACCCCCGTTAAGGGAGACTCGCACTCTCTCTATACAGATATCTGCATTCTGATCCATTAGTTGTTTGAAAGAGCGTTCTTTATGGACTGTAACTTTATTGTAAACTTTAATCTGCATATAAAAACGTGGAAGAACAAATCGTATAGGACGGTTATCAAAATTTCAGTCTCATTCGCAGGCTTTACTTTACGACGGTCTAGTGGAAAAATAAGAATACTACCCCCTCCCATTAGCGAAATGCGAGTTTGAATTTCAAAGAAATAACTTGGGGATGAAGGATGGATGTTTGTGATATTCGATGGGGATGTTGTTGACATTTCACTTGCTCGAAATGCTCTTGCTCGATAAGAAATGATGTCCTCGAATGCAATTCTTGTCGGGAAAATATGTTAGCATACGTAAGTACGACACTCTAAAATGGGACGGAGTTTAACGCGAAATATCGTAAAAATGGTACTTTGAATTTAAGACGTGGATTGTACTGAGAAATTTGGTTAGATCTATTTAGAAAGTGAAAAATAAAAATATCAAACGGTCTCATAGTGAAAAACTATTGAAATATGTTACGTATTAAGAATAGTGAGACAAGTAATATGGGACGTATTACCAAAGGAGACCGACTAAGATTTTATTAAAAAATTCTTTGGCATGAGACACATAAAAATATCTTTTTGAGTCTTTTATACATGTATGAGATTTATCATTTTCTATTAAGATAACAATAGGATGCTCTGTAATAAATAAAGTAATGGGGGTCTCAATCAAAGAGATTTTTCCCCAACTAAAAAAAATTAACAGTTGACTTATACTGTATATGGTTTCAAATGTGAAATTGTACTGAATTTTGGTCATGCACTATATATTGGCCCTATCAAGATTAAATAAATTGTATACACTCTTAGAAAAATTTGTGACATTAGGTGTTTTAAAATACCTCAAGGTACTGGTAAACACCATTTGCTTGCAAAAATGTATTAAAAAATCTAAAAGGTGCTAGCTGACCAGTAAAAGATGTTTTGCTTGATAATCCAGATTTAGCACCTTTAAAGGTGCTTATCTGACCAGTAAAAGATATTTGTCTTCAAATCCAACGAGACGCCACCAAGTGGTAGATTTTCATCAAATTTTAAACACCTTTAAAGGTGCTTAAATTTTAATTGCAGATTTAATTTTTAATTATTGTTAAACAAAAGGTGTTGAGAAGCACCTTATATTGTATTTAAAAAAAGGTGTTGATAAGCACCATATTTGGTGTTTAACAAGAGGTGCTAGTATAACACCTTATTTCAAAGGTGCTTTTAGACACCAAAAAAGGTGTCCTCCTAGCGACAAGTCAAAACACCTCTTAAGGTGCTGCAAAGCACTTATTTTTCTTACGGTGTATTTTAGTTTAGTATTTCAAGCAATTGTACAATGATTATTATATTGCTATAAATAAGCTATAATCCCTTAAAAAAATCGCAAATTTTATTAATAAATATACTTGCATTAAGATCGCAGCATAATGCCGTACTATACGTAGTATAAAAATAATTTTGGATTTATGTTGAGTTCATATTATTGCATGTAAAATATTTTAGCACCTATAAGCGAGTAACCTTTCATGACACCCAAGCAGGCAGTGATTGCCGTCTTTAAGGAGATCTTTTTATTTTTTAAATTTATCTAATAAAAAGTAAATATAACGTTAATAAAACGACAAAGATACCCATGACAAAATAATAAAGTCAGTGTCATATTTTAGTTTTCGTGCCGAAATTCTAAAAATTGAGGTTATTTAATAATTTTAATAATGTATAAACTTTGAAATTTTTTTTGTGAAAGTGTGCATTGTCTTTAATGTAAATTCTCGATGGTTCACTTTAGTAAAATCATTATCCCTAGATTCCACTGTACTTATAGTTTTTCACATGGGATTGAGCCCATCACGTTTCGTTATTATTCAGTTAGCGATAAAGTCAATTACAGAGTACTCAAGCCGCTGCCAGCTTGATTCGTGCAAAATTGGCACGCAATTATGTAATTTTCATTAGCCCATATCGATTCAAAAAAAAAATGACTATATTTACGAGCGAGTCTTATTTAGTTCATTGCCATTTGACTGCCAAGCGAACTGCGTTTCAAATAATTTATATTCAAACTAAAAAAAATTACAAATGGATGTTGATTGATCATATGCTACAAATTAGTCAGCATGTTTGCCACACCCAGATTGCATTTTAAAACATAAAATTATTGAGACAGAGCTAGAATTTGACAGAAACCTAAAAACAAATTCGTAATAAAAATTCATGAAAAATGCATGAGAATTCATTTTTTAAGAGAATGTTTTCAAATATTTTGCCCAAAAATACTGAAGTTTTAGTCATGTTTTCTAAAAATAGTATTAAAAAAACGTGATCGTTGTAGACAAATCGTTTCTCTTTTTTATGGGTTCTTTGTACCTCAATGAAAGTGTCATAGTGCTCAGTTTGTAACTTTAAACGGAAAAATATTTGGGGCTAAATTGCACGTAATGTAAGCTTTAAACTAAAAGTCGAATAAGTTTTCTTATAAGGGCCATATGCCACATTCTAGATAAGTGAAGCGGTATTTCAATACTTAAATCATGCAATAGGAGTTTGACATTTGATGTTTTTTTTCCCGCGAGACGTTGCCTACATTATTAAAGGACTCAACGTCTTCAAAAAAAAAAATTCTAAAGCTACTGCAATTTCGGACAGAAAAATCTTCTTTTGAAAAGACAGGATGACATTACAAAATACGTTAACCATCAATGCATGAAGATGAATTGAGATACACGGGTGAAATCATTCTTATATCATGCGTAAGTTTTAGTCATGAACAAAAAAATTACTTCTAAAAAAATAAGCTAGTCATTCATTTATGTGGTCAATGCTTCTTATTGTGTAGGCTATAAAATATTACGATGGATAGGACCTAATTTCATGTACAATGCTGATGAGCCAAGCCATTGCCCAGATAATTTCTACTGTTCAGCATATTTCGCATGAAGAAGACTAATACGCTCATTCAAAATATAATATGCCTCATGACGTTCATTTTTTCTGCATTATCCTTTATATTTTTTTTTTTCATAAAAGTAAAAAAAAATTGTCATGTAATATTCCTTATTTTGATGAGAATCCTTAATGTCATATATTCACCCGCACGATTTGCATTATCAAATTACTACAAAAAAGCGCATCCTATTACGCGTCGCTCCTCAAATGATATCATTATTTGTCACGTCATGTGTGAAATTAGCCCAAAAATTATTCTGAAAGTAATCAAGTTCACTTTCAGTTCGTAATCTTAGTCTTAAGCCAACAAAAAAATGACAGATCCGGTTGCATTTTTAAAATTTACGTTTTGGTGTTAGCCCAGGTCACGCTTTCTATCTTGTCTTAGACGAAATATAAATCGGACAAAGTGCAAAAAAGTGGATAAAATGGGATACTTTGCTAATGTGTACTGCATACAAATGAATTAGGCAATGACTATACCTGCATGCTTGCTATAGGGCATTTAAATGAAGCGCCGTAGCAATATGCCCACTGAACACGTGATTTAAATTAAACACTTTTAAAATATGACTGGACAATTCAGCTTATAAATTTCAGCCACTTGAAATTTCGTGGACATCTTAATGTTACAGTAGAACCTGCCTAAAATAATACTCTTGGGCGTATGGGAAAATATTATTTTAGACAGGTCCCCAAGTCGGGACCGGCACTTTTTATTATTTTAGAAAGGATATTATTTTACACATGATTATTTTAGACAGGTTATACTGTATTATGATGTGCAGACTACATGGCATTGTGCATGTATTTATCAAATAATTTCTCAGCCAGGTGCTTTATATCTCCTTTATATTGTTGGTTGAATTAAGTTAATGTTACGAATATATTTTAGCAGTTTTTAAGGATATTTTGGACTCATATTTGGTGAGAAATTGACAGATGTTTCTTCCTCCAAATAAAGCCGTTATATGTAGTGCAAATGTTTGTGCAACCTTCAAATTTTCTAAGAATAGTATCTATCTGTTATTATAATGCCAAGTGAGAGGATTTTGTATATAGTGTTGAGAAGCATTCGCTATACCAATTATTTCATTTTTATGCTTTGGCTAGCCCATTTTCATCGCCACATTGATCAAGAAATAACATCGCAACACCAAATTTCCATTTCGCCTTATTTTCCATGATATCATACTTAATACTCAGAATCGCTCTAGCCCTTTTTAATGTATAGCGAAATCTTGTCAATTTACAACGTGGAATTGCATTTTAATGACTTTACGGGAAATGGAGTAGAAAAATAATGCGTGATTATTAATTTATGGAAAAGCAACAGTATTAACGCGCCTGCAGTGCACTGAAAATCGCTAATGATTTTGGAGACGAAAACCAATTTATCTTAGGGAAATATAAATTTTCACTAACACTGCAATACATATATAGAGATAGAACCAAGATTGATATTTTTACTTGAATTGTTTTCTCTTCCTTCCTACTTATTAAATGCATGTCAAGACACCGTTCTGATCAAACTGGAGTTGCATTTAGACATTTAAAATTTTATCTACACTTTTGATCTTTTGAAACATTGCCGATTGAATCTCAGGTAATAATTTTGAAGTCATGTGAACATTTTTAAACATTTCAAATTTCAAAAGGTTTGACTGTTATTTGTTACTAATAACAGTAAAAGTTAATTATTAAATGGAAAAAATTTGGAATTTGTCGTTAACATTTACATACCATTGCATTTTTTTAATTTCAAAATTTTTAAAGTATAGGGAATTTCAACATACATTAAATATTACATTTGTTTTTATAGCCAGTCACATGTACATGTATATAATAATTTTTGCAAAGGCCAAGAGATGATTCATTCATGTTTTAGAAATGGGGAATTCCCCTTTTAACTAATTCAATATTTGATGTAATTAAAAATCCTCAAACGTTATTAGTTGTATACGTGTTAATTGAACTTTTTTAAGTTAAGATGAGGTCAAGCTGGTCAACTGCAGAACAAACAATGTTTTTTAAGCAATGAAACGAGAAGTTAATTGTTAGACTTTGGTATATTTTTCAATTTTCAGTCATCAGGACGGTCAGGGAAAATTGTTTTAAAAAATTTTAAAGTCAAGGAAGTTACATAAGGTAAACGTTTTTTTGCTTATGTAATTTACAATATTATTTTCATCATATTACCGTAAAGGAATGTGATATCAAATTCCCCTATGACCAATATCAATAGTTCCTACACCAGTTTTTCATCGAATAAGAGCAATTTCTGGTGACAATTTACTTCGGTATTTTTATGACCAAATATTCCATTTGAACTTTATTTCTTGGTTGCGAAACAACTCATGAAAGCCGTTTCTATATCTTACTCACATTTTACACACTTTCTCATGATCATATATAGATACAACTTGTATAGTTTGTGGAATCAACTTAGATCGTGTAATACAGTTCAATAGTCGTGACATTTAATAGTATTTTGTTTGAGAGAAGAAGGGGGAAAGGGGTTTGGAAGAAAAGTTAATTCACTTTCTATTACTTTTTTCTCGTTTTTCGAAACCTGCTATTTGCAATGAGGTATCACTTTGGTCTTGATTTTACTTTCGTCTATATATATGTACGAGTCCCTATATTTTATCCAGAAAAAAATCTTACTTTAGAATGTAGTTTAGTGACATTTTGCACATTTTTTCTTTTCTGAGAGTGCACCTGAATTACACTTAAGATCTCTTACAGTCCTGTTATTCAGCAATGGGAGCTATAATAAGGATTTCTTATTGCTTTAATTCTAGTGAATTGGAAAGAAATAAGGCTTACATTAAGTCAGTATTGAACTGAACAAAAATACAAAGGACTGTTTTGGTCAAGAGTAAGATCGTCAAGTTAACTTATTGAATATCTATTACTTTATTTTATAAGATCAAAAAGTTATAAAGGAATATCCCCTTTGTATTGTTGGTTGAATTAAGTTAATGTTTTGTTCTCATATTTGTAGTGCATAAATACACTATTTTACCCAATATAATATAAATCAAAATTACAATTATAGATTCTATTTTATTATTTATAGATTAATATTTGGTATATAATTTAAGAAAAAAAAAGAAAGTACAATGTTGCTTTCACAAATTGTTATGAAACACTTTTGAAATAATGTTTTGTAAAACTTTTCAGGTTGATACAAAAATTGTTCTTATAAGCAACATGAAAAAAGTTCCATGAAAATTAGTAGCCTACACAAAATTTCCTAATCCTTCTAATAGGTAACCTAACCCAACCAATCCTAAATAGAATATTCTACAACATACCCAAAATTATTACAATTTTAATAAATTAACTTCAATTATGCAATCAGTTTTTGACATACACAACTAAAATTCAGCATTTTAAAAACATGTATAGATTTGCAAACCAAATAATAAAAATTGCAATTATGCATGTGTATTTGAAATTCATATATTTTCTTACGTAATCAAAGTAGTATTAAAACATTTTTTTATGTATTTTTCGCAAATTAATTTTTATTATATTAAATTCATATTTATCATATTAAATTAATAAAGAATTTTAACAGAGCATATATACATGTATATTCAGACAAAAAATACACTACACGCATGTTAGCATTGCATGCATTACAAGTTGCATTTTAGCATGATGAGAAAAATAAATGTGGATTTTCTGAAACACCATAAATGTGTTTAAGTATATTTCATGCGTGTGTTATTTTGATGAGGTGCAAATTTGGGAACCATTCAAAATAATGTTAGAAATTTTATTTACCCTCTTAAAAATGAGAAAGCTGTGTTTTTCTAGCATCATTCGTAAATTAAAGCAGTGTAACGTGAAACTGTGTGTAACTAGTTTTCCACAAAAGTTAACATTTTGTCCATAAACTCGCTCATGATGACCTATTAATTCGCTAAATATTCTTCCAGCAAAATAGTTTCGAAAAGCTCTCGGGTTATCTAATGTTAACCCTAGAATTTTTGATGGGAAAGCAAGCAGATGTATGGGAAAAAGACAAAGTTGTCTCTTTTAACAGACGGTTATGGCGTTTGACATGGTGGTTGTTAACTGCAAACAAGACGCTTTAGGGTAGTTTCGCAGATTTTATTTCGCTGTTTGCGTTTTATATACGTTATGCAGGATAAAAGGAGCTAGCACACTACGCTAGAAGCATAGGTCTAATTCTCGAAATTGACAAATGATAAGACAATATTCATTCGCGGTGTATTATACCGTCTTTTGATAGGTGTATTTGTGTTACTTATGTATACAGGCGAGTGGCGTGTATTGCCTCGCACTTATGCCTGCCATTATTATTTCAAACCACTTTAGAGAGCGAATCTCATATACACTTCACTAACAATTCCACTCTGCCGAGAAAAACCCTCTTCTTATATCCCCCATCTCACTTATGCAAAGTGCATTTCTTGATATGGTCATGTTCATATGCCATTGATGGCGCATACAACTCATGGGATCAAGTACATAAAGGAAAGTGTAGCGTTCGCACGAAATCATCGTGAACTCGATATTCAACCAGGAAAATTCGTAAAGAACATAGATTCACGTCTATATCCTTTTTTTTAAACAAAAGTATACCAAGTACCTATTCAGCAGGGTGTCCATTAGACTGGAAAATAGCAAAATGTAATATATAGGCCCTAGCTCGGAAAAGTAAGGAATTGTTATTGAAAAGTTTGTCAAACACTTGTTGATATATACTTGAGTTTCCGTTAATAAGAAAGTTAGGATAAGAAAATATTACCTTGCAAACGTTAACAAGTTTATTAGTAGATGTAGTGACTTAACATTCACCTTTTTAATTATCATTGGTAATTACAGTTTTGTAAAATTTATATTTTATCAGGAGTTTTGTTTTATAAACTGTGAAATTTTCCTCAAAATTGTCTTATTTATTCTTAACAGTAGACCATTATATACAATTTATATAAAAATACATTTATGTATTCTATTTTAGTACTATACCTGTATATTTTAATCGTCTATGTGAATTTGTATATTATTATATTTTAATTTATAGTTTAGAATTTCAAGACATTTTTAAATATGCTGGTATGAAATTTAAAATATTTTCCAATTTTATTACTAGAATTGGTTTTTGTTGTACATGTACTACTTGTATCCATTTGGTAGGCCCTACATTATATTTAAACAAATAATTTACAATATCTTCAAGAAATTTATCTATTTATAGTGAAAGTTCTCCCAAAATTCATGAATTTCTGATATAAAGCGTTAGCGCACGATATTCTCCCTTTTAATCTTTAAAGCAGTAGAAATACTCAAATATAAAATTTTCATATTTGTATATGTACAGGTATACAACTAGTATGTACATTTATTTATATTTTAAAATATTTGTTAGCATATAATGCATAAAATTGTTAAGCATGCATTTAAAAAACTTGATAAATACAACAGTAGTTTATCTCCTTGAAAATGTAAGGGATAAGCGTTGAAATAAGCTTGAATTTCTCCCAGAAAATTTACTAGACAAACTGGCTTAATATGCAATTGGGTTTCCCTTAAAATGTTTCACAATTTCTTCCACTGAAATTACAGCTAACTCCTAAGCATAACAATTTTTCCTTTTCCAGCCTGTTTAATGCCATTTAAAGCATTCGTATAATCTAAGTTTAGTTGGATGCTAAATTGCCTCCCTTCATAATAATGGTTTTTGGTGCTATTTTGCCGAGCATCATTTTTATATTCAGCAGTGCCTAATTAGTGCTTCTCACTAATTTTCCTCACTAAGTGGTATTTATAGGATTTGGAGTAATTTAGGAAAATTCTTATTTGGAGGCCTAAAACGCGACATTATGTCATTTGTTGCATTTTAACGCTCATTGTTATGAGATCGTAATTTCACTCGAGCCTGGGTGAAATCAGACATCTGTTGAAACACATCGCAAGCATTGACATTTTGCGAGGGAATTTCACTAGGTTTGTTAGACAAGTTCATTTTAGACCTCACAGACTCAACATTTTTAAACATGGTCTACGTGACATGATAGCTAAAAGCTTAGAATTAATCTTATCAAAGTTGCTTATTGGCATACATTAGACAATATAGTGTAACTTTGCAAATTATCACAAAAAAGATATATGGGGCAAATAATGCACTACTATTGAGAACTTAAAAACTGTCCACGAATGCATGTTCACAAATTTAAGATAAATTAGAATGCATGCATATTTCGTCTTTCTTTTTTAATATCCAACTTATTAAAAAAAAATGCTACTTATTTTAATATAATAAGTGGCTATTGCATCTTTTATTTTATTTCGTGGACAGCGTAATTTATGATATTCACAGGATTACACCAGAATTTGTAAACCTGAATTGGTATAACAAGTTTCATAAACCTAGAATATATACTACATGTATAGTCAGAAAAAAGTGATTTTTTTTTTAAAAAATGTTCTTGAAATTCATCGTATAAATATTATTCATTAGCTTTCAAACATCCAGGTATATTAGTTAACACAAAACTTACGAAATGACATTTGGGTTACATGTATGGCTTATTTTGAGGGAATTTTCCTTAACATCATTTTATGTAAATCTGTTTTTTGAACCAAACTCGGGAATCTGTATATATAAAACATTTTTATGATATGTAATAAGCTTTTTTATTTATAAGCAATACTATTATACGCAATCTGTAAAAGTCAGGAAAGTTGACAATTGTATTTTTGAGAAGATGCGATTATCTTCTATAGGTCTAATTTATTTGAAAATGTATACCTATCTAGTAGATTGTACTTTACTTTTTCTATTTAATCTACAAAGGGTTTCTTTTGTATAGTGTGGCTCTATCGAATAATAGATTGATGATACTTGATGGATTCAGTGTCCCTTTAATATCTCGCTTGACCGGCTACAAATTTAAGCCGGACTCTTCATCATTTCGATATATGAAGGCTTTAGGAGATCTATATTTCTCTTATGTAGCGTATGCTCAAAATGAAGATAGATTTTACTCGAAACTGCATAATGCTCACTCAGCATTTTTGTTAAAAAGCGCCAGTGGTGCGACGATATCTTATCTCTACCGGAATTAGAATGGTTTATATCTGCCTTTGTGCCTGACATCTTAATTGTTAAATATTGGCCTTTTGTATGTAAAGGCCACGCGTTTCTTCTAATCTTGACTAGTCGCATTTTCCCCTCTACAAGACTTATTCTTTGTAAATATATCTTCTATATTTTTGCATTCATTTAGTTCTTTTGTTCTTAAGCTAATGTCGATCTAAACGAGGCTTTGATGCAACCTTAATTTCAAGCAGAGTGCCTTAAGGGGACATGATTTGTTTCATAAACTTTATTTAATAAGTCTCCTCATCTAACTGTAAATGTAACAGTAAATGAGATACGATTTTCTAATTGCGAAGCACCGTGCTAGCCCACCATGAAAACATGACTTACGAAAGAATTTTCAAAATTAATTTTGCTATCGAATTACAAACATATACTATAGAATAATGAATTGCAAATTAAGTCCTTAATTGTAATTTGACTCGAGGCTAAAATGAAATGTTATGCCACTTATTTAACATATATCGTGTTTTGTTCCCTGGGAAGTCTTATTTATTCAGGTACATGTACAATGTAGGACCTACATATATGAAAGTAGGCTATACGCTATCGCAGCTTTTAATTTTAGATATATTTTAATTAATACGTGCGTGTATACTTGCCTTTGTTATCTGCTTTCAAAGTACCGGTATGCTGGAAAATTAATTTACGGGTGGAACATTCTGTGTAATTGCAAATATTGCAGATTATTTTTGCTTTCTATTCGACATATACATGTATGTATACCTGTATTTTGATAATTACTGGTTGTTGATTTGTATAAGCAACAATTTTCGAAAGGAGATTCCTCGTGTTACTCCCAGTTAAAAGCAACAATGGGATTTTGCAAATATTATTGTCCATTATCTGATTAGTGTTGATCGATTAAAAATCTGTATAAAAGTATTACAAAATACTCTTCACATTTTTAGTATCTATTGAACTATTGAATCGTATTTTAAGGTCTGAAATTATTCTGGAAATTCCCGGTGAGTATGAAGATGTTAAGGCGAAACGTCAATTGCAGAGTCAAACTCAGATAAGGAATAGTACTAAAATTGCATCAGTTGGGAACCATAGGTGAGCGGACAACAGCTCGGTAGGTCTGTAAGACTGGGCTCGAAGCAAAGTAATAGACCTAAGCCCTGAAAAGGACTGTAGGATGAGAATATCCTGGAAAGGAAATTGAGAAAGGAA
>JAQGCC010003807.1:0-14460 GCA_034698905.1 Xestoiulus laeticollis
TTTTTATTACTATTTGCCAAACTCTACAATCCGCTATCTGCTTCCGGCCTTAAGGTCTCCACCACACAGGAAATCCTCAATGTCCGGACTGCGCAGTCCATGTAAATAAGGTTGTTTTGCCCCACTGGGTGCTACGCCACTGCTGTGCAGGCATTGGAATGTTTTTCCCCGCTTCCGGCCTTAAGGTCACCACCACACAGGAAATCCTCAATGTCCGGACTGCGCAGTCCATACATTCAGGATGTTCTTTACGTGTATGGTCGCCTTCAGCGAATGGCAACAGTCTTTTTAACACAAAGTTATAAAATCTTTTTTGGCAGACCAAAGTGAAGCACCAGCTGCAAGTCAGCGGCCTGCCCTTCAGCGTCTACTGGTTTTCTAAGTTTTGCGCAAACTTTGTGCTGTTTGCCATTGCCCTAGTGGCCACCATCATCATCATCGAGGCATTCCAGGTGGATCCATTCAAAGACGGCGCCTCCTTAGGCATCCTCGTTCTCGGTTACGTCCTTTACATGATATCGGGGCTCTTCTTCGGTTACTGCCTCAGCTTCGCTTTCAAGAAGTACGAGACTGCGCAGAGCTTCCTGCCAATCTGCTTCATGATCGTGAGTACAACGTCTGAAATTTCGATACGGATATTGAAAAACCGATGTATCTTTTGGAACCAATCGCGTACGTCTTTGATATTGCAGTTAGGTTTTGCTCCTTACATGGCCGTCTGCTTGACCGATATGCTAGTGCCGGACGATGGCTACACGGCAAAGGTGATGCACTACGTCTTCACCATCCTGTTACCCATCTACTCGCCTTATTCCATTATTTATTACCTGGACAAGGTGTACACGACCAGCCTGTGGACGGGAGACGAATTGTCCGGCACCGATTATTTCTCCGAAGAGGTTATCGTCACGTTAGTTACCGTAAGTATTTGCGTTGGAGCAAATTATAGCTACTGAATTTGATCGCTAATTGGTGTTGTCTACTCTTCAGCTGCCCATCCAGGCCCTTGTCTTAATTTGCGTTTTGTGGGTTCTGGACTTTCGGAGCGGCAACGGTCAGTGGTCCGAAATACTAGATGCTTGCCGGTCTAAGAATAGCGAGGTAGCGGGCTACGATCCTCTCCGAGACAACAACGACATTCCAGAAAAAGAAGACGAAGACGTTACGGAGGAGCGCAGGAGGGTGCAGCACCTGGGCGAGGCCACCGCGGCCAACAGAGTGAGAAAGAGCTATCTTCGGACTAGAATTCCATCGTGTGACGGGTTGCGCAAATTGTTGACGAAGTTCGTTTTTGTCCGCAGACATCCGTGGTGGTGATGCATGGGTTGCGTAAGGAGTTTACCACCAAGAAAACGTCGCCGCTGAAAAACTGCCTGAAGAAAAAGAAGAAGGTACAGTCTGGGGTTAAGGTGGCCGTTAGGAACCTTACCTTCGCAGTGGAGAAAGCGGAGGTGTTCGGGCTTCTGGGGCCGAATGGAGCGGGGAAGACAACGGCGCTGAGGACCATCGTGGCGGACGAGATTCCGAGCAAAGGAAAGGTACGTGACTTTCGTTTTTATTTTTAATACAATGTTCCTCGATGCGGGGCTTTCTTTTAATGCCCATCACCATACGCCATATCAAATGGGGCCTCGATGTTCCTCAATCCTTTTTAATACAGTTTTTTGGCTGTTCATCAGGTGACTGTTGCCGGTTTCGACATGGCACTGGATCTGAAGAAGGCAATCCGCAACATCGGTTACTGTCCTCAGCACGACGCACTCTGGAAGTCGGTGACGGTACGCGAGCATCTGGAGTGTTATGCCAACATCCGGGGGGTAAAGCGTTCGATGATCCCTCGAGTGACGGAGGCTCTCATGAACGGACTTCAGATTGCCGAACATGCCGAAAAGCGCACGGAGCACTTGTCCGGTGGCACCAAGCGCAAACTCAGCTATGCCATCAGCATGTTGGGCGACCCAAAGATTGTCCTGCTGGACGAACCCTCTACCGGAATGGACCCGCAGTCCAAGCGGTACCTCTGGGACACCATCATGGCTAATTTCCAAGGTGAGCGAGGTGCAATTTTGACCACCCACTCCATGGAGGAAGCCGATTTCTTATGCAGTCGCGTCGGAATCATGGTCAAGGGACAACTTATGTGAGTCTGAATTTTGGATCGTTGGCTAAATTTCTGAATCGCTTGCATGTTTTAAAATCGATTCTGGAATTTTTTTTTTCGAATGATAGGTGCATCGGATCCACGCAACACCTGAAGAACAAATACGGCTCTGGCTACACGCTGGAGGCCAAAGTGGTGGCCGGCGAACAGCGAAACAGGATGTTGGACGAACTGGACAATGACATCAAGAGGATCTTCAAGGGAGCTACCGTCCAGGAGCGGTTCGAGGACAGGGTCAAGTACCAGATACCGCAGGCCGGTGACACAACCCTTGCTGAAATATTTACAAAACTGGAGGAAGGTAAATTGCAAAAGACCCGAGTTTTTTCTCCCCTGAATGTTGATATTGGGAAAATTATAGCGTTGTTCTCTTGTCCCCGCATTTAGTTAAAACGAAATACAACGTCGAAGAATATAGCTTCAGCCAGACGACCCTGGAGCAGGTGTTTCTGGAGTTTGCAAAGCAACAGGAGTTTGAGAGCAGGGAGGTAGAAGAAAAGTCGACCGATTTATGATGAACATTCGACAATTGGAAAGTGAGTAAACTCAGAACTGCATGCCAGTCGTCCGTGGGACTGGAGTGCGCAAATCAGACACTCGACTATTTGTGCCGAGAACAACCATGACAAGCCGGTTGGCTACAAAACGACTCGAACCGCAACCACGGTTTTAAAAGCAAATCTATTTATTTATGACATCACTCAGGTACATCTTCCCCCCTTATTAATTTCCTCGCCTTCAAAGTCTACATCTCGGTGCCTATAAAAGTGGAGGTGCCGTTACGACATGACCACTGAACACGTGATATCTTAATCAGCCAGCACAATATTACCGGGGCATTCATAACCGTTAGCGGGACAAATAACCACTGGTATGAAATGTTCGCGTGCTGCCGTGCGTGGCTAAATGGCACTATAGAAAAATAAGCGATGTGAAAACTGCGGAGCTCTGCGTGCGGGTAGCGGTGGCTGCCACAGTGTTTGGATGAATCGATGTGGTGCCACTTCCAGTCCGAATGAACCTCGTTGCTGCTGCATGTGTGTCCAAAACTACAATTCAGCGAACGTAACTGTGTATAGTGCTCCCACACCGTCTAGCCGCTGTCCAGGCAGCACTTAGTCGTTATTCTAGATATTAACAGCTCATATTAATTTAACTCAACTTTTTAACATCCACATGCAATATTTTCAGAAATTCTTATTATCCATCTTCATTCTCATCGTAAAATCTTATAGTGTCATCGATAACTTCAAGATATCTTGTCCCGAAAGCGAAGATAACCTAATTGCGACTGTCCTGACTTACTGCATTGTCTCGAGACTCAAGTAATCACAGACCACTATATAAAAGGTAAATTCAGAGGACTTTAAATTTTCGAGTCTTATTTGGAATTCCCGCTCGGGTGAAACTAAGCTCAACGGATCCAGCTATTTTACATGTTTTTATTGTTGTATTTATAGCGTGAAGTTTGTAAATTATCTAAGGAGCTTTTCTGGCTTACACCAGAAATTTATATTAAATTATTCTTCTTGATAACATTCTCTCGTTCTCAACTATGCCGATAGCGCTTCCGGAAGTAAGGTTTTTATACAAAAATCTAGCAATGATCTCAAGCGGTAACAGCTTGTGGTAATCGCAAAGCATCGTTCTTAGGAATCTACATAATAATTTTATTGTATAGTTCAGCGTTTGTTTTTATATAAAAGCATATCGCAATTTAATTACACAATTTTCCCCCTTGTGCCGCAGCACATGAAGCACAATGTCACAACAGGTCTTACCGTTCCTTCAACTAAGCGTAAAAATCGTTCCCGAGCGACAGTTTAAAAAAATACGGATCTGTACAGGTACTGGGTAATGCGAAAATAATACGCGTGGCTTATTGAATAGGATTTAAAAAATACTTTATACGGGGTGTCCTCGGCGGCAACCTTCTGGATGCCACGAAGGTAAAAAAGTAGGGAAGGAAGACCACCGTTCCTTAGCCGGTCATTTCCTATCGGAACTTGGAGTTCCGGAAACCTAGCGAGTCCTATCTGCGCGGTAACGTAAATTGGTCTCGTTGCCATTTTCCATTCAATCCATTTTTTTATATCCTCGTCTTCAAGAGTGTGCTAATCCCAACGTCGCATTTTCAGCCGCAGACTGCGCCCAATCGGGAAACGTGTTGAGGTCGAAGATGGCGACACCTAACGTGTTTATCGTCAAAGTGATCACTCCCACGCACAGGATGTTCATGAATAGTCCGGGAAAGAGCTGGAATTTAAAGAAAGGTAGTTTGAGGTTACGATGAAATAGCTCGATTTTTGTAGATGTGGTGATATGGCACGTTGCATGCATGAGGTGATCCTATTAATTTGCATGGAAATGCCTCGTGCAACACCATCAATTCACCATTTCACCACATGCTCACCATCTTGATGCGCACCCTGACTGAGGCCCACTGCACATAAGTGGTGCATGTGCCATGTGGTGCCGTCTTAAAATTCCACGAGACGCCAGTGGGTTGCTGCCGACGCGTTAGCGCATAGGTAACGCGCGCGCGTCTGCAGCACGCCATTCGAAATTGCGTCTAACCGAATCGCAAGATGGCACCTCACGTCACACGTACCGCTCGTGTGCAGCGGGTTAAGAGTACAGTGAAATTGAGGGCTCACAATACTAATCTTAGCATTTTTTGTCTACATTCGGCTAAGTTGTAGATAACGGAGGCTGAGAGGAGCCAATTTCCTGTTTAAAGGACACAACATGTCTCCTTATACTCATCATTACATGTGAAATTAAATCAAGCACCATTACAACATAATCATTGGTGTAAAAACAGAATATCACAATCTCAGACTGTCCACTCAAGCCTCCTTCAATTAATCAAAAACTTATCTTATCGGGCTCTTACCATGTCTTCGCTCTTCATACGACCGCTGCTAAAGGCAATGGCATTAGGCGGTGTGGCGATCGGTAACATGAAGGCGTAAGAACACGTGATGGTGGCAGGAAACATGAGGTACAGCGGATGGACGCGTAAACTGACGGCCTGGAACGCAAGATGGTTGAAATGAATTTAGGAACTAGCAGCGTTCGAACGCTCCGAATATCCACCGAGCGCATACTTACCAGATTAGCCAGCACCGGAAGGAGGACCGTCGCTGCAGCTACATTGCTGGTCACTTCGGTGATGGCTGCTGTCATCACGCTAACCACGAATGCAATAGCCGCCGGAGGAAGTACCTGCAGAGGTAGTAGTTGCTGGCCCATCCATTGGGATAGACCGGAAACCTGCGGAAAAGAGAGAAAGTCAAGAAAAAATTGAAAACCAACATCCGGAGTTTAAGCGATACATGCTACGGAGGTGTTGGAAGTTTTGGAACGTACCTTGGAAGCCTCTGCCATGGAGAAACCGCCACCCAGCAAGATGACCACCCCCCAGGGCATTTTTTTCTGGATGACGTTCCACTCCAGGAGAGAAGGCCCGGGCTTTTCGGAGACGACGGCACCATCGGACAAAGGGTCCTTGAAGCACCAGAAGTTGAGCGTGGCCGGGATGGCAAACAGGAAGATGCAGATCAAGATTGCGGCTGAGGCGTCATCCACTTCTCTGTTGGGTTTAAAAGAACGTCACGTGATGTTGGGTATGCGGAGACTTTCAAACCCCAAGATAGTTTGTTTGTTGATTTTTTACGTTGGCCTATTTCTGCACACGAGGGCTAAACACCAACGCCAGGGAAAGGGCCTCTTTCACCTCCCTGGGAATTTTGCCTGCGAGGGGGGACTTCCACCCCCTCTCGAGGGGTCTTTAACGTGCAGAGAGCAAGGGGGATCTACACGGAACCTCGGTTTAAACTCTCATTCGAAAGAGCCACCACATTGGGAATTTCGCCCTTTCGAAAAATTTCCACCGACCTCGACCGGGGATCGAACCCCCCACCCTGGGATCGAGAGACAAGCGCGCAACCACTCGACCGTCAACCCCCAAGGTAGTAAACCCACTTACGCAGCGGGGAACAAGTGCACCCAGCCGGTGATGAACTGGGGATCCCGGAAAAACCAAAGCAGCACGATCACGATGAACAAGATGAGGACTCCGACTTCGTGGAATCTGATAAAATACGATAACATATAACAGGCTTGCCACAGATCTGGATCTCAGGTTCGGATATTGGCAGGAACAGCGACTCACGTGATAGCGCCCAGTTCTTCGTATTTGGCCTTAATAATGTGTTTCACAAATTTGCTGTTGTCTTCCCTCTCGTGGAGTTTTGGCCTGAAATAAAGAAGAAAGCAATGCATTTTTCCTGCCTAAAGATGAGAATGAGATTCCCATTGGGGGTGCCATCAGTTACCTTCTCCACGTGTAGAGGAGCATGAGCCAGACGAAAGCACCCACTATGCACAACAGCATGGTGGGCACGCCGAACAGCATCCAAGTTGCGAAATTGAGACCGGTGGCACTGCCGTACATCCTACGGGAGAAGAAAGAATTACCAAAATGTCAAAAATGGTCTTCGGACACCATCTTTGGACGATGGGTAAAATCTCAAAATCTTACTGGGCGATCATCCCCTTGAGCACCAGGTTGGGTCCCGATCCGGTCATGGTCCCCGTTCCTCCAATGTTGGCCGAATAGGCCACGCTGAGCATGACCGTCGTCCTAAACACTCGCTTCTCCGCTTTGGCCGCATCTTTTAGTTGGACACGAGAGGGGAGCACCTGAGACGGACGTCGGCTATCCAACGAGATCTTGCGGATCTTGCCGTTCGAGTTCCTGCACAAAAACAAACGTGTTGGTTTTGACGACTCCTGCGAAGGTAGGACTCGAGCATTGTTCACTCACCATTCGTTTTCGATGGGGATGTTGTTGACGTTGCAATCGGTGTTGTTGATGTCCTCCTTGCTGTCATAAAGGGTGGTGGCACAAGTGGGCACGTTGTACATGCCTGCGGAAGGAAGGTAAATGTTAGTCGGGGTTATAGTTTCCGCAGTTTTTGGAAAAAAAACGACTACGCGTGTAGGAAGACATTTCTGGGAGCATTGGAAAACGTGTTTGGACAGGTTTAGACACGTCTTCGCGAGTCTGAACAGAGCTAGACGTGTCCAAACCTGCCTAAACAAGTTTAGACGTGCCCGGACGTGTCTAAACGGGTTTAGACATGTACAAAAATGTTTTTTAAAAGTTTAGAGGTATAGAAAATGTGTGCGGCAATAACACAAATGCCAGGATGACTCCACGTGGGCCAGGCTACCACTGATCACCACTATAAAGGTACGTCCGTAGTAAACCGCTTCCTGCGGCAGATGAACGGTTAGGAAATGAATCACAATTTCAATGGAAGCGGCCAAATTGCTTTAACAATGATGATGGGTTAGTCGCTACTGACGTTTGTTTGTTTGTTTGTTTTGGTGATTTTTTACATTGGCACACGAGGGCTAAACACCAACGCCAGGGAAAGGGTCTCCTTCACCTCCCTGGGAATTATGCCTACGAGGGGGGACTTCCACCCCCTCTCGAGGGGTCTTTAACGTGCAGAGAGCAAGGGGGCTCAACACGGAACCTCGGTTTAAACTCTCATTCGAAAAAGCCGCCACTTTGGGAATTTCGCCCTTTCGAAAAATTCCCACTGACCTCGACAGGTGATCGAACCCCACACCCTGGGATCGAGACAAGCGCGCAACCACTCGACCGTCGGCGCCGGCCGCTACTGACGTAGGAGAATTGTCCTGAAAATGGGTACGACCCCCCTACCACATGGCATTTATTTGCTGACTGTAGGGTACTGAGTTGAATTGAATTGAACCGCTTCCCCTGGACAGGTTTAGACATGCCCACACGAGTCTGAACAGGGCTAGATGTGTCCAAACCTGCCCGAACAAGTTTTGACGTGCCCGGACGTGTCTAAACGGGTTTAGACAAGTCCAAAAATGTGTTTTGTATAGTTTGAGGTATAGAAAATGTGTGCGACAATAAAACAAATGCCAGGATGACTCCACGTTGGCTACCACTGATGGTTACGGATGGCTACCACTGATCACCACTATAAAGGTACGTCCGTAGTAAACCGCTTCCTGCGGCAGATGAACGGTTAGGAAATGAATCACAATTTCAATGGAAGTGGACAAATTGCCGCATGTTTCTGCTCTAAATTGCTCAAAACTTTGTCAACTGCTGTTACAGGAATGAATTTTCAATTCTTTTCCAGCAACACCCGCTTGCCACTCCACCTTCATCCGTCTGCTCCATGTGCGCCTTTTGTCAGATTAAGTTGTTTACGTGCGGCGCAGTCTTACTATGCGAAATCTGATGAAGTTCTAGCATCTGGTCATCTCCTGGCTGATCTCCCTACTCCCACCACATGCTAAACTCCTTGGAATTCAGGAAAGAGATGGAGCACATAGCGACGGTTGGATGTGGTCGCAGTGCGCTATGACCATCACCTGCTAGAACCGGTGCGGTTCGACCGACACCGCTTGCCTGCAGTCGTTGAGCCATCAGTATAGAAAGTTGACCTACAGTACCCTAAGTTTCTATACTTGCCTTTTCGTTTCGTTCCATCAGAATTTCCGACGGTGTTGACCTCTTCGTCGTCCGAACCGTCTCCTCCGGCTTTGAAAAGCTCGTCCAACACTGCCTCCACAATGGGCATCATCATGGCCGTCGTCGCTGTGTTGCTGATCCACATGGACAGGAACATGGTCACTAACATGAAACCCAACATCAGCCTGAAAAATCGTGGTTGACAACAGTGTTATGTTTTGTCGTGGTTCCGGGACATCTCCTCGCTGTAAATTCATCGCGATGCAAATCATCGTCGGGGGCAAGATAAAATTCATGACCAATAATTTGTATTATTTTGTTGTCTTGTCAAATTCACCTTTTAGGTCCTGTGCCTATGGTCAGCAACACTTTCAATGCGATTCTCTTGTGCAGTCCACAGTTTTCGACCGCTATGGCCACGATGAGTCCTCCGATAAACATCATGTTGGTTTCCTGGATTATAAAAACACTCGAAATTGAAAAATTGCGATTTCGTCCATGGAAAACAAGGACAATTTAGAGTTGCTTTTATGCAAAAAAGTAAGATACGATCACATTTTCAGCTTCCTTATTGAATTTTTTTTGTCTGGAACGCCGAATTTAGGTCCTCCAGTTTCTCATAGGTCGGGAGGGGGGAGTGGACCTCACCCCCCCCTTTGGAGGGGGTCTACTTGAGATATTTTTTCTCTTTATGTATACATGTTTTAATTGAAAAGTTCATCGAACGCGTTTGAAATTGGGATTCTGGATGCAGTTTTTTTTTTCAGCTACATTTGCATAAGAAGCTAATTGGAAAATCTCACTTTTGATTAATTACTGTCACACCATTACCTTCAGGTATTGTTTGCAGGCATCATCGGTGCTCATGATCCCAAATAAGGGAAAAATAACCACGGGCAGCAAGGAGGTGACTGGCAGGGGGAGAGCCTCCGTCATCCAATAGATGGCCATGATGATAATACCGTAGCCGCATCGGGATTCCTGAAGGAAAAGAATCAAATTTTGTCATCAAACCGTAATAAGCCTAAAATAAACAGATATGGGTATTGAAAAATTTGTTGAAAAAAATGTTGAATACCAGAATAAGGCTTTTTTTTCTAAATTATTTTTAAAATTTAATTTTGAAAACTTGTATGTACATGTATATTCTATTTCGTGGAAATATGTCTGTAAAGTTTATAATTATAGAGGGATTGAGGCAGGTTTCCTTTAATCTTAACGAGAACGATAAACACACTATTACGCATACTCATTAATAAGTTATGCACCGTAAAAATCGCTATGCTCTTCAAATCGTTGTGGTATACCACAACGAATTCATACGATTTAAAACGTGGTATACCACGTTAAAGTAATGGAATTGTCGTCTCCCCTTGACCACAAACACATTAACGTCGTCATCCCCACGCATGCGCATTGGCAAAAAAGTGCTGCTAATGTCGTCAAGATAAAGGAAATTTACACAATCCCACTATTAGAGGGATTGCGCAGGTTTCCTTAACCTTAACGAGAACGTTAAACACTATTACGCATGCGCATTAATAAGTTATGCCCATAAAAGACGTTGTGGTATCACGTTAAGTAATGAAATTGACGTCTTCCCTCAACCACAAACCCAATAATGTCGTCCCCACGCAAGCGCATTGGCAAAAAAAAAACAGTGCTGCCAATGTCGTCAAGATTAAAGGAAGCCTGCTAATCTCTCTATTAGATGTTTTGTCGGGTTTCCTTTAATCCTAACGAGAACGATAAACACTATTACGCATGCGCATCAATAAATTATGCGCCGTAAAAGTCGTCATGCTCCTCAAAGACATCGTGGTATCACGTTAAACTAATGAAATTGTCGTCTGTCATCAACCACAAACTCATTAACGCCATCCCCACGCATGCGCATTGGCAAAAAAAACAGTGCTGCCAATGTCGTCAAGATTTAAGGAAACCTGCTCAATCCCTCTAACGTTTATTTAAGGTCTACTCAAAATACTGCCGTGTTTTTCCGGCAAAAATTGCATTTCTGGTGTTTAATAGAAGACATAACCATATATTTTCGGTGAAAAAAATCCTGTTACTGTGTATTAAAGCAGTCAACATTAATTTAAAAAATGTAGTCGAAATTTTAAAATCACCTGCAAGTAATTTTTTTTTAAAATTGTCCTTTAGAAGGACATCTTTTGTTGTGAAAGATATCCAGTCGAGAAGCCAAACCCACACGCTAGTTTGATTATTTATTCATTAACAGGATTTGTAAATTTCCACTTCCTATATACCCATGGAATTTAAAAAAAGCATTCCCCAGGTGGGGCTCGAACCCACAACCCCGGCATAACCTTGCACGTGACACTGCCTTATAAGTACCGTGCGCTAACCAATTGCGCCACTGGGGACGCACGGAGAAGGAGAGGTCAAAGGTCAGACACATTGGTTGTTGATTGACGCAGTTGACAATGACCCTGGCGGTGGAGGTCTAATTTGAATTTCCGTTTCATTTGTTCGGAAGGAAGAATGAGGCATTGTGTGCTGATGAAGTGCGGCGTCACCGTTAATTCCTCATCGAAAGATAGTCCAATGGGCCAGTGGGTCAAAGACGAAATTTATTGACACCTTAAGCCTATTGGAAACGTTTCTTAAAAGTAAGTACGGGAGATCGTAATAAAATGCAAAAATTGCGATAGGATTGAAATAGGTGAAGGGGAATGAGTTCGCTTTTTTATCACACATGGATCAATGTCTTCACCACCTCACTTTGTACCTCTTGTTTTGCTGTTTTATTATGTTAATAATGGTAAAACTTTACATATGCCTATTGTGAATCTACCACGATCTTAAGATTTTATCGAACATTGTGTGAATCTCAGGGTGCGTTTTTTAAAAAAATTGAAAACACTTGGAAAGAGTCCAATTACTCCAATATACTGTATGAGACACAAGAAATTCAATTTAGACACCAATATGGTGAGCATGTGGCGACTTTGGAGTATATTGCAATTTGCATGAGCGTGATGCTGTTCATTTGCATGTACTCGCCTCGTGCAACAACCATTTGCTGCAATGTCGCCATATCGCCACATGCTAGCCATCTCGGTGGGCACCTTGCCTATCTAAAATGGTGAGCACGTGGCGACTTTGGTATATATTGCAAATTGCATGAAGTGATTCTATTCATTTGCATGTACTCGCCTCGGGCAACGGCCATTTGCTGCAATGTCGCCATTCCGGTGGGCACCTTGCCTAATATCCAAAATGGTGAGCATGTGGCGACTTTGATATATTGCAAATTGCATGAGGTGATCCTATTTATTTCCATGTAATCGCCTCGTACAACAGCCATTTGCTGCCATATCGCCACATGCTCGCCATCTCGGTGGGCACCTTGCCTAATATCCAAAACGGTGAGCGTGTGGCGATATGATGACTTTTCAGCGAATGTCATGTACACGAGGCCAGTACATGCAAATTAATAGGATCGACTCGTGCAACGTGCCATATGCCACATAGTCGCTACACCGCCACATGCTCAACATCTTGGTAAGCACCATGCCTTAGGGTAAAAAGAGCGTAGAGCATGGAAGAATAAGCATAGGAATGAATTCCTGAAATCAGCGTTTCGATTGGTTTCCCGATGGCGAGAATTTCCGATTACCCAATCGGAATGCAGCATTCAGCTCATGCCATGCTTCATGCTATTTCATGTGTTTTCATACTTTTTTTTTTAATTTTCTGCAAAATTCCTAAACGCCCATGGATATTAGGCCTCGTGTTTCTTCTTTTCCCCCCAGCTTATTTGCATATATTCGACATGTGGACCACCTTGATCCTAATTTCAAAACCTTGCATTTCGATGATGAATAATTTGTTTAACCTCGCTTATCAGTTGCATCGCTATTCTAATATCTCAGGTGTTTCGGATTATCATAGGGTCGGATTGCCGAGGCTGAACTGTAATTATTTCAATTTGTTTGTTCCCATTGTATAAATTATTATTTTTTTTTTCGATAGGTCCATTCAAGAAATCTACCAGCCAAAATAATGGAATTTACGTAAGTACAAAAATTAACACTACATATTACAACTGCTTGCTTCTGAATTATCGTCATGTGTGTTGTGCCAAATATGTACCCACCGAGATGGTGAACATGTGGTGATATGGCGACTTGCTGCCCGTGGCGAGTGCATGCAAATTAATAGGATCTCAGTGTGCCATACCCTTATGAAAAAAAGTGATTCCAAATTGATTGAGGACAACATTGATTGTAAAATAATGATATTTGTTCCAAATATCACCAAAATTCCGCCATTTTGTACACATTTTACAAACAACTGGTGATATTTGGAACAAATATCACTATTTTGCAAAGGGTAGGCTGCAAAGCTCGCAAAGCTCACCACATGCTCGCCATATTGTTGGTACCGTGTCTATCCACCAAGATGGTGAGCATGTGGTGATATGGCGATTTGATGACAATGTCATCTTGCACGAGGCGTGTACATAAAAATTGATTGCAATGTGTCATATGTCGCGAAGTCGCCATATCACCACATCACCACATGCACACCACCTAGCTCGGTAGGCACTGCAGCATTCTGATTGAGATCCTTTGGACTACTATTATGGACCCGTTATGTTGTCCAAACAAAAACCTGTCTGCTCTGTGCCTACGTAACTAGGAATTTGTCCGAATGCAGACAAACTTGTAAATATTGGTATGTGTGAATCCATCAGGTGAGGAAGTCTCTAATTGCTTCTTGAGCAAAATTTTTCCTGATGGACTTACCGGATATGTGAGTTTAATGACGTCAAATTGGGGAAAAAAAATTTCATTAATGATGATTGCTGTACCATGGTGTGCCAGAGATAATTATTCTTCACATATCTAAAGTGGTGACTCTTGAGGAATTTCGCACGTGTTTGTCAAAGGGCTTTGACTTGCAACCGAATTTTCTACTGGAGCTTGAACCCTGGATTCTGCGAATTTTAGCCAATGAGGGTTAAGGTGAATCCTTGTTTTCTTATCCTCCAATTAACCCTTATTCCCCTCCCAAAACGATAATCCAGGACTTTGGCCTAGGTTATTTAAAAGTCATTTTAAACCTTATTGAGATTTAGCTATCTCATCTTTCGGGGTGCAAGAACATTCCCCCCCCCCCCCTTCTAGCAATCCTATAAGTAAAGGTTAACGACTAGGGCCTACGACCCCTCTTTCACATACACAGTTTAAGGGCCTACGACCCCTCTTTCACATACAGTTTAAGGTGTGCAGTCAAGGACGTTTCCAAGTGACGCTGTTTTATGGATGACCCACGCTGGTTTTATCTGATGACATTCAAACGTGATTTGTCTTGAATTAATTTTAATAGGAGAAAAATGGTCCTCATTGTGATTTAAATGAGGCGACATCTACGCATAATATATGGGATCTAAACAAAGGCCTAGAATCCTATTGCGACACTGCAATACCCACCCCCCTCCAACTCATTACATGCTTGTTTTATTTATTTTAATTTGAAACTGGCAAACATTGCAACCTGGTGTTCTTCAGTGGCTTCCCATTGTACCCTTCAAGCAATTGGAATCTCTATATCACCTGATTCACACTGACGTTGATGTAGATCAACTGATGTGGATCAAGCAAAACTTTTGCGTGTTAACACCTGATTTACACCGACGTTGATGTAGAACAACTGATGTGGAGCAAGCAAAACTTTTGCGTGTTAACACCTGATTCACACCGACGTTGATGTAGATCAACTGATGTTGATCAAGCAAAAC
>JAQGCC010003808.1:0-14459 GCA_034698905.1 Xestoiulus laeticollis
GTTGCACAAAACCTGACTTTGTCATGTTTTGTCATACAGAAAGGTAGGTTTGAACGCGATTTTTTCTTTCTATTTTCACGTGGTGTGAACCCGGCTTGAGATCGTCTTGGGAAACAGTTTTTGTTTTACATTTTCGCGTGGTGTGAAACCGGCTTTATGTTATGTACATTAGAATAGAAGTTGTCAAATTGTTTAAATTCTTTTGCATGCTCATATGCATCATTTCAGCGAGTGTCAAGCACTATGCTCTGTACCTTGGTTCTGTTTTTTGGCTTAAATTTAGAAGCTGAATGCCAACACTCATATCGTAACGACACACTTCTTTTACATCACTGTTATGTGGTTATATATTTTAACTGCGATTCATGCATTTCCTTCCCTTTTAAAATGTTTTATAACCGCCTTAAATTCGGCATGTTCGGGTATTTTCATCTTCATGCGCACATCTATCTTACAAGGAATTTGTCCGATTTTTATTTCGTCTAAGACATGTAGTGACCTGTGATATTATAGTCTATTGTATTTTTGAAATTTTATGTAATTGAAGGTTTGCCATCATCGTTTTCGAATTATTCTTAGGGTAAAAACAGTTTGGGGGCATGAAGCATGGCATGATCTGAATGCAGCATTCCGATTGGGTAATCTGAAAATCCCGCCATCGGGAAACCAATCGGAACGCTGCATTTAAGATAATGACTTTAAGCACGCTAAGCCAAATAACAGCGTGGAGCATGGAATAGCATAGTCTGAAATGCAGCGTTTGATTGTTTTCCCGATGGCGGGAATTTCAGATTGCCCAGTCGGAATGCTGCACTTTAAGATCATGCCATGCACCATGCTATTCCATGCCCCAACGCTGTCCTTACCCCTATAGTCACATGCAGCACCGTATTAAGCACTGTGGGGGCCTCTAGGCTCAAATATGTGGGGGCTGGCTTAAGCGCAGCGTTTTCCCATTTTTTCGGAATGCATGCTTAATTTTTTTTATTAAAGGGATTGCGCATATGCCAAACAAAAGAGCAGTACATTTATTGCAAGTTCTTTTTACAATTTTTCTACAATTTTGTGGGGGCCACTAGGCAGTGCCTAGTTTGCCTATATGGTAAATCCGGCACTGGTCACATGGATAACTTAGTTTACATTTGTATAATATATTGTCCTATGTGGAGACCTAAGCGTTAGTAGAATAACCCTTTCTTAAGCCTGGTCTAAACGCGTAGTTTTGTCGCCAGTCTTGCATGATCAATGATCATCAGGTGATCATGACGATAAAAAGATCTGACACTGATGATCACTGACAACATAACGTTTACATATACACCGGGCTTAAAACCTGCAGGGATGCATATGTCGACATGATCATGCAAGACTGACGACAAAAACGTTATGTGTAAACCGGACTTCTAAGATATACAGAACATCTAGAATCTATTGCCTAAAACGCGGAATTTGTGGTACTTGTTACAAAATAATGTCAGTGCATGCACAACGACGCTTCAACCAGTTTATTTGAAAACCGTCACACTTATACGGAGCTCCTTAGGGGCCATAGGAGGCTTCTTTTTAGTTTCGGGAAGGGATTTAATGGGGCATGTTGATACCCATGCGTAGGAGTTGAGTCGGGGTGCGATTGTATAAGGCGGCTAAAGGGGTGGTCGTTTAGGGCCTAAACATGCAAATAAACTAACCGATTTTCGGTCGCTTCATTAAGCCGAAGAATTGTCGAGCAACGGAGCGTACTTGGATCCACCACTTTTATGTATTTTTTAAAGTATTCTCCATAGGGTTTTCAAACATGCCCCAGACACGTTTTGGCACAGGGGCCCTTCGTATAAAATGCAATGCATTGTTTTCGAGTGTTTCGAAGCTCATAAAACACCCGAAACGCCGACGTTCGAACAATTAGGAAGGTCAGTCGTAAAACTATAACATCAATTTAGGCGGAATGTTTAGCACCATCTTTATGGTTTACAATTTAAGCAGGAGGAGGAAGAAAAGGAAGAAAAAAAAATTGCATTTTTCGTTATGGTTAATTCATGTTTGGATGAACGGCTTTTATGCCGTTGCAGCGTCGTGTATTTGCACTTTATGGACCAAATTGCGCCGTTTTCATGCATGATAAGTCATATTTGACTGGTGCACCGCTGTTTCTTGATGATGCAAAAACTCATGTGCAAAGAACTATGGGTAATAGGATTACTAAATTCGTTAAACACGACGACGGTTTGACGTTCATGTACCGTAAACAATTTGTTCGCTTCGCAACCACGTTTTTTTTTTTCTCCACCCTGAACATGTATGGGAAAGTAATTTGGCTTTAGGCCTGTATACTCACGTGGTTTGGGAATTTATTTGGGCATGCAAGTGGTGTCGAAGAAAAGTATGTATTGCAGGAATTATTTAAGGAATATATAGAAATTTGAATATAGGCATTTGTTCTTACCTGTTTAGCTTCAAATTAGGTATAATGCTCAAATGCATTTTCATTAAGAGGGTTGCATACCAGAATTTTCTAAATTATGTTTTTATTTCATTTTTGAAATTGATAGAAACAAATGAAATGTACGAGGGCCTGCATAAATATTCTATTATTTGTTTATGCATATGTATATTCCATTTAATGGAAATATGTCTGTAAAGTTTATTATTGTAGGTCTGGTAAACTTTACGGACAAAAAAAATTAAACAAATAATTGAATATTTATGCTAGGTCCTCGTACATTCCAGTTGTTCCTAACAGTGTCCAAAATTAAATTCAAAAAATAATTTAGAAAAAAAAAGGCTGTTTCTGGTATGCAACCCAAGATCTTAACTGAAATTGTAGTCTGTACTACAAATTCATTAATAAGTTTAGAACCTCAAAGTTGTTGTACTTTAATTAATCTCAAGTTGATGATTTGATTGTGATGTCGATGTCTAATTACGGTATATATTTGGATATAAACGTATTCTCATTGACGTCACGTATATTGAATTCACCCATTACTTTTTGGGCCATTTTTTGCAATCGTATAAACTTTTTTTGAGATCTTGCAGCCATCAAAATATTTTCAAATAATGTGATATAAATTATGTTGGTTAAAAAAGTAGTAGGCAGACTTGAAATATACATGTAAGATATAAAGTAGATACCACATACATGTAAATGAATATTTTAGTTTTCTTAGTTTTTATTTAATTTGTTTTCCTAAAAATTAAGAATTAAGCCACGTTTTCCTTTATTAATTTTGTCAGACACTAGCTCCGGACATCTTATCTTAAAGGAAATAAAAATCGGACAAATTCCTGATGTGATAAAACAAAACATTTCTAAAACCGTTTATTTAATTTGCCATGCTCGGAGTTTGTTTGTTTCAACCTTTTTGAGGGCCTTTTTGACTAACTTTGACACGTCCTAAAGAGCTGAAATTGTGTGTGCAGTACAGTCTCATGGAACATTTTCATCTAGCAACTTTTAATAAAGTTCGTTAACACTATTACGACCAAAAAAATTTAATTTCAAATGTAAAAAATGCATTTAAATTAGTGTCAACATATAACGGTTTACACAACGTAGGGCTCCGTAGCTTAACGCAGAGCCGCATGCTTGAAAATACATACCCACATATGAAATATAATTTGTCGGATATTTATTTCGTCTAAGACAAAATAGAATTCATGACCTGGACTTATAAGAAAATATGAAATGGTGTCAAAATCGAAAGCCATTCTATCTTACGTTGCACCTAAGAAAAGGCAATTGCGCATAAACAATGAACTGCTTCTTTACTTTTATCGTCAATCCATGGTTCAAACTTTTATCTTCGTATTGTAGTTTTTCGGTTCGATTTCTATAGCCAAGAACTTAAAAGTGGATGGTCAGTATATATACATATCCCCAAGCCCCAGATATTGTTCCTTTTTGAAAATCTCGCCATACCATTGGTAGTATCGATCGTATATGTATCGCACGGTGGCAGGGGTGCTTAATATGTGAAATCTCGCGTTTTCCACACGACTGCATTTTGGAAATGGTCAGTCCTGGAAAGCGAGGACCCTTTTATATTTTGTCCATCGTCCTCTTGCTAGCATCATTTTTTTCTTCCACACTTAAGGTTATGGTCATGGCAGTAGAATGCTTAAACCACTGGTGGACATTTCAACTGCTCTCCTCTTAAATATAGGGGGTGTAATTTCGTTAAAAGCCCTTGTTTGGTTTCCTGTGTTTGAGGATGAAAGAAATAATGGATACGAACATATCCTAAAATGTAATATATTTGGGAATTTGGTCGTGGAGTTTGGCAATAAAACTATGGTACATAGTGTTGGCAAATCCATGAAGAAATTCATTAATAGCTATAGGCACATGTGCATCTTTATAGATAAGTTCCCCTAAGTAGGCCTACTTGGTAAAAAAGTAAAGGTATTGGTGCACTATATAGATTCTGGCTGTTCACCTACGTCCACTTGCTCATATTTTATCTAAAGTTTTTATTAATTTTTCGATCTTAACAAACAGAAAATAAATGTAGTTTCTCTCGCTATACTTGTTTCATAAAAACTATAGGTTTTTTAAATAAAAATTTTGAAACCGTAAATTTAAGCCTGGTAAATGTATAAATCTTGTATACCAATATCGAGAAAACAATTGTTCAATACTAAAGTTAAATTTTAAAGTTTGTATAATTTTATACTTGATGCATTTCTAAATTTAAAATTTTTTAAACAATATCAGCATGCAATTATTAATTTATCCTAACATTTTTTTATTTTTTGGAAGTTAATGTTTCGTTAGTAATATAATTTTTTATAATAAGATTTCAGATAAAATGCAGCACAACTTTAAAATTGTAAATCATTTTGTCATTACGTTACATGTATATTCACTTAGAAAACGGGTAGGAAATTTCAGAAAATCGTTATATGCGAATGAAATGAACATTTTTTTTACAAAATAGGATCGCTATGTCCGGATTATCGCTATATCCGACATCACGCGTAGTATCCAAACAAAATTACTGTACATAAGATAACAACTAGACGAACCAGACACATTGCTCGGAATCGTTATACCCGGAGTATCGCTGTATCCGACATCGTTATAAGTTTTTAAAATTCATCCTATTTTCTACAATGCAAATTAATCAAGCATGCATTCTAAAATTCAGTCTTAAAATAATTTTGGAAATGTTTTCTCAGATAATGTTTATTTTAAAATTGACACATTCTCGACTCATTTTTAGTCCAGATTTGGAGGTACATGTAATCTGAATTTTAATTTTGTTGCACATTTTCTTGAATTGCCATTATAATCGATTATTGCATTGCATGGCAATTTCGTTCTAAACCAAAGGCTGTATTTTCCCACCGTCCATCCGTTTTATAGGGCTTAACTATATAAATATAAAGGAAAAAAGTGAGCCTCTTTTCCACTCATCTTCAACCTTTTATTCCGCAACACTTAACTCAATAACTTAAACGTGATTAAGTCGAAACCAAACTAAACCGATGAGGGTTGGCTACGAGGGATTTTCATAAGAGGCTAGACTTGCTGTATTGATTTCAATTCCGGAAATGAAATGTTGTACTATATCTGTCAATCGTATTGGTATAACCTGTACAGGCATTCAACAACTTATTTGAGATCACTTTGATATAAACTTGAAAGGACACACCCTGAAACACCTTGAACACTTATTCAGTGGACATCAGCTCCTTTGATTTGCATGGAGGGTAATATTGATTTGTTTATTTCAGGTGTCGTCCATAAACCGTGTTTTGAGGAACTTAGTTGCCCAGAAAGAACAAAGCACTGGACACGAATCCGTTTACGATAAGTTACGGATGTTCAACGGTCAGGGGTGGCCATGGTACCCAGGGGCAACACCACACCTCCCTGGTCTACCCCCAAGTGCAGCACCCACAGTGCTCACCCATAACGGGTCTAGGCCTTGTGATGATGGGCAACCAAAAAGAGGTAGATTATTACATTCTTTTATTACTTCTGGTATCTCATTTATCTGTTATTTCTTATAAATGATGAAGTTATTTTGAAAGATTTTATTGAAATATTTTATTTTAAAAATACATTAACAAAAAGTGAAATGTGGTATTAACACCAAAAGATTTTGTCAAATCTTCTGTGATATACACTGTAAAACCTGGTAAAGTGACCACCTATGCACAGTGACCACTTTTCATAAATTGTATTTAGTGCATACATGTATGTTTTCCTTCAAAGAATTCTCTGTAAAGTGACCACTTCTGTATATAAAGTTCAAATCTGCATCCCGACCCCTTTTCATAAATTGGTTTGAGTGCATACATGTATATGTTTTTCTTCATAACATTTTTCTGTATACAGTAACCTAATTTGGCCATTTTTAGGTAGTCACCTTTAGCAGGTTTTACTGTCAAATTGCAACATTTTTACTGCTAGAGAGCAGGGGGGAAATAAGCACATATTTTGTCAAATTATTTCTGGATAATTTTACACCAATGTGTTAATTTGCTAATTTGCAGTAAATTATATTTGTGCTCTTAAACAATTTAAAAGTCACTGCTAGAGTGCAAAAGAAAGCAGATAGGCGTATTATTATATTTCTGAATTTTTTTTTTTTTAAACCTGGAAAATGCAAGGGTAAATTTAACTTATATGGAAAACATGTTATGTTGTATGTTCTGTTTGTTGAAAGACAAAATAGTCATCATATTTAAATCCCTGATGGAATTCAAGATAGTGATATAGTCACAGTTGATACATTTAAATATACTTTTTATTAATGTTGTTTTTATTTAAAAAAATAATAATTGAACTCTATGAGAATTTATAACAAAAGCACACAGTGTTTTGTAACGTATATGATTCATGCTGTTTCTAACATCTTCCAACACTGAACTAAAAATATTTTGCAATGAGTTTATCATCAGTTTAGACAGTTGTGCTATGCCCATTCCTATAATCTCTGGATGTTCTGGAAATTTTTTTTTGTATGAATATTGGTTCAGTGCTTGTGAATTAAGACCTGTTTACCACAGTCGTGAAACTAGATTAAGCCCTTGATTCATGCAGATATTCTGTCGTCTCCAGAAGGAAACGAAGGCACTTCCGATGGCAATTCGGAGCACAACTCTTCCGGTGACGAGGACTCTCAACTGAGGATGAGGTTAAAACGAAAACTTCAAAGAAATAGAACGTCATTTACGAACGAACAGATTGAAGCTCTCGAAAAAGGTATTAAATATTAAGTCTCTCATATGAAGCATGCTCTGGTGAAGTTGTCAACCGATTCCGCGTTTATAACCGGATAAAATACCGCGTGTTAGGTATATTCAAACAAAAAAATATTTTTTTCAAGTTAGGTTAAGTGTTATGTAGATAATTGATGTTTATAATGTTTTATCACTTCTATGGCATTTCTTATTTTTGAAAATGCCCTAAGATATCATGTATTAAATTACTGCTGCCCCTGATGTTGAGCAATCACTGCATGCTCCAGGTCTTTGCCGAGAAGCTTTTGAATTAATTTAATTTTTGAATTAATCCAATTAATTTATTAACACTTGGTTAAGTTAACTTCCAAATTTAACACCTGAGGAATCAAATTTTCTGAATTTTCGATGTGGTCTTAAAACCTTTGTATTTTTTTTTTTAGAATTTGAGCGAACTCACTATCCGGATGTCTTTGCCCGTGAACGGCTAGCCGAAAAAATTAGCCTACCTGAAGCCCGAATCCAGGTGTGGTTTTCAAATCGAAGGGCCAAATGGAGACGGGAAGAAAAACTGCGCAATCAGAGAAGGGCTGCTGAACAAGCGGCTGCAGCAGCCAATGCAGCCCCACATCGGTTACCTATCAACAGCGGCTTTGCTAATGCCATGTATCCAACGATGCCTCAACAAATAGGAACAATTGCTGACTCATATAGGTAATTCAGAAATCGATTTACTCTATTTTTTAATTTTATTTCAAAAGTAGCTGAGCAGATCTGTTTTTGTTTTTCTGCAAAGGTTACATTGAAAGATTTATATGATTTAGACGTAGAAATATATTATTTTGGCTTAAAATACAGTGTATACATTGTCCCAAATATCAGATAAAATTTTTATAAAAAAAATGGCTACAAATATATTTTCAGCTTGTATAAAAAAGGATGTATATTAAAAAGGATAAATAATCGTTTTTAAGAATACATGCATACCAGCATTGCATTATGTTGTAAATATAATTTGATGCAATAAAATACAAACATAAAGGTATAATTTATAAATATGTATAGGCCTACAAAGTTATATAGATAAAATTATTAAAATCTCATATATCGTATAATAGGTTATATTGTATATAGCCATATATAATTTCATTTAATAAAATGCAAAATAAATGGAAAATTTATATGCGTTGTGTAATTTTGATAAATGCACACCGTAATTGACCTAGCTGAGCGAAGCTATCAGAAAATGTGAGGCGCGAACACTATAGGGAATTCCCCTTACACCCGGGGTTTAATCGAGTATATACGGCAATAAGTTATATAAATAAATATGCATGTATATAATATTTTTTTTATATTCTTTTTATATTCTTATATAATACATGTAGCGTATGTTATAAAGCCTATAACTTTTTTTTTTTAATGTGGATCATTTTTGTTAAAATTTCAAAAAAAAATATTTGTTAATGCATTTTTATGATGTTTTAAAACATTTTTCTAATGCTCATACAGTAGTTTATGACCCACTAAATACTTAAGTGAATTAGAACCATGTTCTGATGTTTGCATTTGATTTTCTATTACTTCTTTAATATATGAACTCTATGGCATTTTCCAGTTCTTAAAAAAACTGTCCTAACCATCCTCTTATTTGAACTCTGACCCTATTACGAACAGTTTGGCTCTAAGGAAGAGTGTTGTTTTTGTATTTTTGGTATAGTACGATGTCTCCCGTATCAACCCTGGCCAACATGGGCCACCACAATCCGTGCCTCCAACAAAGGGATACCTCCTCGTATCCCTATATGCTCCATGATCCTCTGTCATTGGGCACTTACTCCCGTGCCTCCTGTAACCCAGCTCAAGCCGCCATCAACAGCCACCCGAATTATGCGCCAGGTGGTGCGGCTGGGGCTTCAACTGGTAAGACCACATTATTTTTGAGGGAGAGGTGCAGATGTAAAATATTTCGCTTTGTTTCTAAAATATGTTTCCTTTGCAAATTTCCAGGGGTTATATCACCTGGCGTTACGGTGCCAGTTCAAGTTCCTGGACAGGCCCCGGATTTATCGTCAAATTATTGGCCCAGGATCCAATGACTAATGTAGATGCAGTGCTTGGCCAGGATTGGGTTTTCCGATAAAGCACATCTTGGACCACACTGGAGAACTAAAAGTGATAATAAGGCCTACATCGTCAGCTCAGGGGACACAAGGTAGGACAACACACTCATTATTTATATTATTAGTAGTATCGATTTGGTTAAGGGCATTGCCTGCATTTTTTTTATTTTGGTTTGATGGTGGTTTTTTGATGGTGATTGGTTACTGTTGTAGTTAGCATGGCTTATAGTATATTTTTCCGGTTTATCTATAATATAAAGGAAATATAAACTTGGGTATATAACTCTACAATATAACGAACACCACGGGGAGGAAAAATTCGTTCGTTATATCGAGCGTTTCTTATACTAAGACGTCTGTTTTTACACATTTTTGTCACTACATGCCGGTTTTTTTACCCCAATTGTACTTCCGTCTTCTATTGAAAACCAGAAATATAAATTTTATGCAAATGCTGGAGATCGAGTCTACACATTAAACTCCTTAAAACATCGTTAGAATGTTTTAAGATATTAACTTTTAAAACCAATCCTTAAAATCTATGAATCGTATGCTACAACAGGGTGTTCTTTGTCTCTGACTTACGACATCGAATTGCTGTTCGTTATAAGCAGTCATTTAAGGCCTAGTATTGTGGGATTGAAGGGATCAACCAACCCGTTCGTTATACTTAGAGGCTAAAACATTAAAGGTATAGGCATTTTAGTCGGGGACTAGCCACTCTGTTCGTTATATCGATTGCCGACTGTACAAAAACATTTTAGCAAAACTTGTTCATAATAGTCATAATCACATCGCGATTTAAGACATCAATTATTGAGTTCTTAACTCGTTGTTTGGAGAAGGAATTTTAGAATGTCCATATCGTGTTTACTTTTTTATGCATGGTTGCATCATGATATTTCTGAAAATTTCCATATTTCTTGTTTGCTTGCTTGGCATTTTGAACTCCTGGTTTTGGTATATGCAGCATGAGTCTATACAACCAATGAATTCTTGAATACCAATGAAATGACTTGAATTGGTGGTTATTTTTTCCTTTTCTTCCGATTTGTGCTAGATTTTATTTTTGGTTCACATAGTTCCTTCATTTATATTTCAAAGTTGGTTTATGCAGCTTAATTATATTAGTCGTGGTATTTCATTGCAGCCGGTCATCTCCGGATCTACAGGGTATTTTTAACTACTAGAGCTCTCTCTATATTGGACAAAAAACGGACATTCCGAGGGCAGAAATTGAATTTTTTTTTTCTCTTACAACGAAAGCTATTGTAAATACAGTTGTATACTTTGTTTTGTGACATTTTTTAAGTATTAAATGATGAAAACCAAATACAGCACACCAAATATGAGATGAAAACGATGTCCAAAGAAATGATAAAAGTTCTTGAAGTATAGAGTGTCCCAAAAATCACTTACAATGTCGAAATCTAATTCAGCTTTGGGACACTGTATAAATCTTACAAGTCCTTATAAATTGCTGTTTACAATCAATTTCCCCTATAAATGCAAATCGCAATCTGCGATTTAACTTGCATCATGCAATAAGCAATGTCGTCAATACATAACGCAATATTTGCAAAATAAATATTTGAACATGAAATATTGCTTAATTGCTACCACCCCATGCAGAAAATTGCTAAAATCTTTTCTCGTATTTTAGTTTATTTTTTATAAAATTCAAAATTGCACAACTGCCTTGCGAATTTACGACAACACACAATTGATTAATGTATAAGTGCTTGATATTAAATTAATTTTCCACTGGGCAATTCTACATTTTATGCACTTGGCATAATACCTTTTAATAAAATTGTGCAAACATTTCCAACAATATACCCAGAAAAAAGGAATTGTGATTTTTTGAATACATTTCTGCATGGTGGTGTCGCCATCTGTGTCCAATCCCAGTAAATGCCATTTGTGGTTCAACTCCTAGCCAAATTTCCCCAACCTTTTGTTTCATATCACGAATAAGGGTCCTATTCATTGTTCATCATCATTCTTGTACATGTATAAATATATACATATATATTTGTAAATATTTTATTTCGTACCATTTCTCTGTCACATGTGAGCGTGTGTGAATATGATTGTTGCCATTAAAACATGCTGATACCATTTATGTCCAGTGACGTCATCTGTTCATTGAATTTACAAATGTATAAATGTTAGTTATTCTCCTTAAGTGCATGTTATATGGGACGTTGCCAATGAAGACGAAAATAGTTGATTTCATGCAAACAGACCATTCTCTTCCTTTGTTCATTTTGACATTTTGTCCTAAGTGTTACGGCTAAAAAGTTATAATTTGGGTTTCCGTGAAAAAATTGAAGTATATTAAAATCTAATAACATCAGTGGATATTTTTATATCATTGAAGATTATTATCTGACCCCAAAATAATTGTTCTGCTATGACCTCAACACAACATTAAACAAGATGTCACTTCTCTTTAAAGGCTTTCCCCTTTTTACCTTAAAGGATTTAACCTTCCAATTTTCTTGAAATTGTTGATATTGCAGATTGAACATGGTCACTTTATTAGCTACATTATCAATGGAAAAATTGAAAAAGATTGCAAACCCTGGTCACTATACAGACGATTTTAATGAAGGAAAGCATATGAACAAAAAGCATTTTATGAAAAGTGGTCACTTTCCCAGGTTTTGCTGTAAATCCATCTTTAACCGCAGTAACAAAATTATCATAACTATAAGATTTAAGAAAAAAATGGGGTGGTACTGACTTTTGGTCCACCCTGTATAGAAATACAAATAAAAATCTTTAGCCTGTTCTGAACCAATTAAAAATTCCCATAAATTATATAAATTATAACTTAACTATTTTTCTGGAATGTTTTTTTATTAAATATAATGTTTTAAAATAGAACCTAAAATCAAATATTTCAAATCCTATTTACAAATATTGAAAGCATCTCAATATCCAACTACATATATAAAGGATTAATAATGTTAATCCCATTCAATTTCGTTTTATACGTTGAATCACACAATAAAATTGTCGTTTATTGGCCAATTGACCTGTTCACACGCTGTTTTCGAGCGAAAAATGTCTTTCCATTGAATAATTCATGCCACGCAACCAATGCTATTTCTCAAATTGCTCATCTCTTGTTTTTTCAAGTTTTCTTTTTCTGGTGGCCTTTGATTGCCTCTAGGGAACTTATTGTCCATGGATTATAATGCTTACTTATGAAGCTTTTGAAGTACTAGAGCAGATGTTCATTGAAGATATGGGCTTATAAAACAGTGGAGCAACCGTCACTCATTATTACCGACTTTGGTGCATTGTTTCAGTCTTAGGCCTACATAATACAAATGTCTACATTTTTTTTCTCGAGCTTACCTTTTGTTGTTACGAAACATTGATTGGGGCTCGTGACATGCTCGTAGCATGGGGGATATTTTTTGAAAGATGTTTGGCATGAAACAAAAACATATATAATTGCTCCATTTTACATAATCCTGTTTATGTGTGGATTTATAGGCTACTTGTCTTTCCAAAAATGTTAAACTTGCTCAAAGTTGACAGATTGCGGTTCACATGTGCAGTGTACCAAGAATCTGTATACACCAAGAAATGTGCTATAGAATCTACCTGCTCTATGCCTCTGTAAACAAGATTTATTCCGAATTCAGATAAATCTGACCCCAAAATAACGGAACTGCTATGACCTCAACACACAACAGGAAGCAAGATGTCACTTCTCTTTAAGGGCTTTGACCTTTTCACCATAAGGGCCGGTTGCACCAACTGAGGTGAAAATCTAAGGTTTACTAACCTCGGGTTAAAATATAACTCCTGGTTAACCTCCAGGTTAGCTGTATGTGTTGCACCAATTAACCCTTGATAAAATAACCCAGGGTTATAGAACCCATGTTCCAACATGTAGAAAACAAAATGGTCGCCATCTAATTCTAGAATATTAACCCGGGGTTAACCCTGCCTACTCGCTGGGTTAACTTTTTGCTCCATTTTCCCCTAACACACGATTGTGCAATGCAAGGGTGGGTTAACCTAATTGTGATAGAGCAGGTTAACCCTAGGTTATTCTTAACCTTTGCTGGTGCAACCGGCCCTAGGGGATTTAAAATTCCAATTTTCTGGAAATTTTTGTTATTGCAGATTGAACATGGTCACTTTATTAGCTACATAGTCAATGGAAAAATTACAAAACCCTGGTCACTATACAGACGATTTTATGAAGGAAAGCATATGAAATAAAAGCATATTATGAAAAGTGGTCATTATGCAGAGGTGGTCACTTTTCCAGGTTTTGCTGTAAATCCATCTTCAGCATAAAATCATATAACCTGATGGTGATATGCAAGGTCATTGATACATGACGTCATAAATATACATTAGTCCTGACTTGATTGACACTGTCAGAATTTATGCAAAACAATACTTGCTTGAATGGTCCTCTCCTCAAAATAATGTACACAAATGAAATATTCATGCAAAATCTTTTAAAACCGCCTTTCGATTTATAGATGAGGAGGGGGTTGTAAGAAACAAATAATTCTTAAGTGTACCTCATATGGTGAATCCTGTCACTGCATAAAATGTTAAAAAATGGATGCACGAATGTGTATTGAAATGACACGCATAGTGCATACCTTTGGTGAGACTTAATCTCCTGAAAACTATACGGATTAAAATTCCGTCGGGAATGCCAGGATGGAAGCTTAACGGAGGATTAGCAAAGACGAGATACGAGTATGAGTGAAATGTCACGAATGCCAATAACTACAAAAAATAATATGACGAAAGATAAACTATCGTTTTGCATTCATAAAAGACATCTCCCGTGCGATTTACTCGTTTCTGACAGCTGAAATCATATAGACCCAACCAACAATTTTAGTCTACTTGCATCACGAAGATGACCAACATTTACAAAATTGTTTCTAAATGCCATCTGTTGAAACTAATGCATACTTTAGGAGCTCATGCTTCAAAAAAGGTTTGTATGTAAATAGTAATGTTTTTATGCTTGACCTAATTGACATTAATGGAAATTTATAATACCTGCTAGACTTCATTTTTATTATTAAAACCTTTTATTTAACTTGGTTAGAAGGGAGCGCATGGTGTTTGTTTGATAACATGGATATGGAT
>JAQGCC010003809.1:0-14457 GCA_034698905.1 Xestoiulus laeticollis
TACATTACTTGGGAATCTGTTATAAAAATCCATCGCTACATCACGTGTGACAGTCTGTTTACTGCACGATATCCCGGTTAAAAACGTGACATCATCTGAGCTCACGTGACGTGATAGTAGTACAAGTATATCCCATTTTTACATTACTTGGGAATCTGTTATAAAAATCCATCGCTACATCACGTGTGACAGTCTGTTTACTGCACGATATCCCGGCTAAAAACGTGACCGGCTCACGTGACGTCATGGTAGTTAAAGTATATGTTCCTATTTTAAATATTCGGTATCTGTTGTAAAAATCCATCGTACCTGTTGTCACGTGTGACAATATATAGTTTGTTTACTGCAAGACGCGATATCACGGCTAAAAACGTGACATCACGTGAGCTCACGTGACGTGATGATATATCAAGTATATGTTCCATTTTTTAATTTTTTTTTGAATATGCAGTTTTAAAAAACATCGTTTCTGTTGTCACGGGCGACAATATAGTTTGTTTACTGCAAGACGCGATATCACGGTTAAAAACGTGACATCACGTGAGCTCACGTGACGTGACGGTAGTCTGTAGCCAGCTTAACATTCGACATAATCACAACCAATCCGAATCACATTCAGCACGTGCGCAACATTCCACACGTTCTATGTAATAATATTCAGCAACAATGCACGTGCCGCACGCACGCACGCGCAACAATTCCAAAAAGCATGCACGTGTTCTGCACAGGATGTTGCCATGGTTACCGACGCGCTTTCTGCCACCATGCTTATCGAGCGTGACCACAATGATAAATGGCAAAAAATGGTAATTGCAGGCCTTGAAACAATACCCAAATCACATCTTCTTCCTTCCTATTACGAGAACGCCCACGCATTCCAAGAGTGCAATTGGTGAGAATCTCATGTGACATCACGTTTCCTCACGCACACATTTTCAAAAAAAGGGCACAAATCAAGGCCAGCAGCCAATCAGAAAACAAAAAACGAGGATTGTTACAAACAACAACAAGTTGCACTAACATTTGGCTGCTCTTATTCCTGCAGTGAACGTTCTAAACGGTCCTAAAATCTTCTAAAAGGTCCTAAAAGGAAGGTTCTAAACGTTCCAAAAGCTACAAAAGTCGATTTCTACCAAGCATGAACGAGACAATAGATTATTCCAAGGAGCTGGTGACATTCACCTTCTATTCCAATGGCACTTCCGGTGGCCCTTGCAAGAAAAACAAGCTCACTTCCGGTTCCAGCAACGTGGACGAAAACGGACATTACCTGAGAGGATTGCTACTCGAGTCTATGGAAAAGGGAGGTGAGTTCTCGATATGGCGCCCCCTAGTGGCGTATGGGCAATTAGCATGGGATTAGTAACTTCCGGTCGCCATTTTGGCCCATTTCAAAAAAAAAAAAACGACCTTAAAATGACACGTTTGGGTCCCAGAAATTGTTTCCTGTAAAAAAAACCATTTAAAAAAATCGTTAAAATGACGTCATAAAACACGAAAAATGGTGCCAACAGGTGGGCAGTGTTACGCAAGTGCATTTAACGTAAGTTTAAAAAAAAATAGAAGGTCATTTGAGGCCCTAAAGGTAAACCGGACTCTTGAGATAGAAATAAACAAAAAAGACTAACCATAACTAGCATAGAGGGCGTTGAGGAAGAATGATAACAAAAAAATGCCAAGGTTAAATGTAGGATTTATTAAGTACTTATGAGACACCCGGCAATAAGGAGGTACAGGGTGCCCCCAAATTCACCTTTTCTTATTTTTTTAGTGACTTACCCTTTGGTCCATCGAGGGTCCATTCAGAATTACTTCCAAAAAGGAAATGAAGATAAGGACACCAATTACGTCATCGGAAAAGGTAAGTTTTTGCTGAAAAACAGGCGTTTTTTTTTAGAAAAAAACTACCAATTTTTGTAGACATTTTAAATTAATGACGTCATTTTTACAAAACTTTAGACATTAAATAAAATTTAAATCCATTATACATGTATTAATTTTAATTTAAAAAATGACGTCATTTGCTTCAACACTGTATTTCAATAAAATAACGCCATTTGTATACACACTATAATCACGATTCATTGAAAACTGACGTCATTTGAATGGCAATATGACGTTATTTCTAAATTTTAAAATTACAACACCAAACATGAGGTCATTTTCAAGGTCTCAAAAGCTTGCATGCAAATTTGACGTCACCAACTGAAAACTGGCATCATAATGATATACAAAGTCTGACGTTATTTCTAAATTTTAAAATTTCAATTCCAAATATCACGTCATTTTTAAGGACTCAAATGCCAGCATATCATTATGACGTCAGTTTTCAGCTGGTGACGTCAAATTTAATGCATGCAAAGTCTGACGTCATTTCTAAATTTTAAAATTTCAATACCAAATATGATGTCATTTTATTGGACTATGACATCATTAGAAATAAGACTATTGTCTATAAAATGACGTCATTTGTATAAACACTAATCACCATTCATTGAAAACTGACGTCATTTTCAAAGACTCAAAAGCCTGCATGCAAATTTGACGTCACCAACTGAAAACTGTCGTCATAATGCTATGCAAATTCTGACGTAATTTCTAAATTTTAAAATTTCAATACCAAACATGACGTCATTTTCAAGGTCTCAAAAGCCTGCATGAAAATTTGACGTCACTAACTGAAATCTGACGTCATGATCATATGAAAGTGACGTAATTTCTAAATTTAAAACTTTTAATACCAAACATGACGTCATTTGAATGGCAATATGACGTCATTTTCAAGGACTCAAAAGCCTGCATGCAAATTTGACGTCACCAATTGAAAACTGACGTCGTAATGTTATGCAATTAAGTCTGACGTCATTTCTGAATTAAAATTTCAATACCAAACATGACGTCATGCATTTTATTGGCTATGACAACATTAGAAATAAGAAAGTGACCTTACCGTCCATTATGACGTCATCAAGGTCCTTTTCGTCCACAGGTTGCTACCAAGAAGTGGAAAAGGTCAGAGTCGACCTGTTCGGCAGTGCCCTAGACGCCCTTTCGTCCCGCAGTGCCGAAGATGACCTCAACCCCTCGCCCTGGGGTCGTTTCTTCGTGGTCTTGGGCTTCAAGCATCTTCCGATCGCCAGCCGCGCCGAGGTCCTTGAAAACCACTGGAAAGATTGGACCGGAGCCCGTTACCTTTTCCTCAACCTTCCCCATGAGTTCGGGCCCGTTCGCATTACCTTCTACAAGCGCTTCACCCCTGACGACATCGGTCTTTTCCTCTACCTGGTGGTGGCCGAGTGTCTTCGGGTGACCCCTGATGACCTAACTCCCCTCAAGGACTTCGTGCAGAGGATGCGTGCCGACAAGATGCCCTTTTACCTCGCTCTTTACAGAGACGTCCAGGATCACAAGGAAGAGAAGGTCTTTCGCTCCCGGAGGTTAGGGTCCTCCGGCCTTGCCTCACCGGTCAGTTCCATGTCGGAAGGGGCCTCCGGGAGTCCGAGGATGACCAGCACGCCCATCTTCGGGTCCCCGCTACCCGCTTTCCAATCCCGAGTTACGTTTCTCGAATTCTGATCGGGTTCTTCAGCCCTTCGAACAATCCGCGAGGTCCTTTGCTCCAGGAGGGTTTGGGTCCTTTAGTTTACACCCAACTCGGGAGCGAAGGACCTTTATGCGTCTTTTGGTCCCAATATTAACGAGTTTGTAACCGAAACATTAAACAGCCCAATTAAGCAATAAAAATTTATTTAACCCTCGATTAAAGGTCCTAAAAGAGGAGATTTTTCTGTAAACTTGTCTTTCGCGCAACGTAAAACAGCAAAAGGGCCCTTTCGTTTTCCGCGCCCCTTTTTTTAAAAAAAAAATAAAATAAAACTTCAAATTAACTTATCGGTAGCGAGTCTAATATATATATTCATTCTACGCCGAGCATGGCACATCGCATTTTCGTAAAGATTCCAATTTGAAAGCCACGCCCACCTTAGGGCCCTTTAGATTTATAAGAGGCCTCGTTAGGTCTGGAAAGACTACTTTTAAACACCCCCCACCGCTGTTAATCCCCTCCCATCTACTGGTAAGCCCCTCCCACTTGCTACTAAGCCCCTCCCACTTGCTACTAAGCCCCTCCCACTAGCTACTAAGCCCCTCCCCTACCAACCGAGTAAAACACCTAAGCCTCAGGCTACTTTTAAACACCTCCCACTGCTGATAAGCCCCTCCCACCACTGCCAAGTCCATCCCACTTGCTGCTTGGCCTTTCCCGCTTGCGATTAAGCTCCTCCCACTGCCAAACTAGTAAAATAGCGAAGCATCAGACTACTTTTAAACGCCTATCACTGCTGCTAAGTCCGTCCCACTTGCTACTAAGCCCTTCCCACCATTAAACGAGTAAAGTAACGAAGCCTCAGACTACTTTTAAACACCTAGCTCCCACTGCTGTTAAGCCCCTCCCACTTGCTGTTATGCCCCTCCCACCGCCAAACAAGTAAAATATGGATGCCCAAGACTACTTTTAAGCAACTCCCACTGCTGATAAGCCCCTCCCACCACTGCCAAGTTCATCCCACTTCCTACTAAGCCCCTCTCACTTGACACTAGGCCTCTCCCGCTTGCGACTAAGCTCCTCCCACAACCAAACAAGTAAAATACCGAAGCCTCAGACTACTTTTAAACACATCCCACTGCTGCAAGGTCCATCCCGCTTGCTATTAAGCCCCTCCTGCGTATGTTAAGCCCCTCCCACTGATGCTAAGTCAATTCCAGTTACTGCTAAGGCCCTCTCACCGCCAAGCAAACCTTAGGACCTTATAGAGGGGCATCGTTGCATCTGGCGAGTAAAGTACCGAATCAGACGATAGATAAGGGGTCGTTAAACCTAGGGCTCTATGATCTTAGGGCCCTAAAGTGTCGTAAAAAGCATCCGAACGTGCAATCTTTCGTTGTTTACAAATGTGCAAAGGGCCATTCTCGAGTCGCTAATCCAGAAGGATTTTCCGGAAGATGTCGCCGGCAAAGGGCATTATTTGGCAGTGGCAACGGCACCGTTGAGGATTCCCGAAAGGTAAGGGCATCACGGGGAGCGTATAAATTCTCGAATCGGCCCGAATAAAAAAAAGTTTCGATCCGATGGGCGGGGTCAAAAAAACCCTTGGAGCAACTGGGTCCATTGGACCATTTGGAAATTGGGATCGCAAATAATAGGGGCATAAAAAAAACACGATTAAAAAATGATTAAAAAATGATGACTCCGACGGGGGAATTCGGAGATGTGGACGCCGAGGAACAGACAGATTTGACGAGATGCTGTTGGATTTCTCCGCTGCTCATTTCCGTGGAATCGGATCTAAGCGAGGACCTTTTGTGCCTCGTTACGAAATGCTCCAGAGTGTCCCAGCCGCCGCCGACGCGGACCATCACGTGACGTTCGTTGAGAAGCTGGGGTCGAGGGAGGAGAAAAGAGCGAAACTGATGCGGGTGAATCGACATAGCAAAAGGTCCTTAAGGGTACAGATATCAACCAGCCACTTTTAGGGATAAAAATATTTAAATTATAGGACATTTACTTCGAAAATATCGGAATTCTAGCGCAGGATGACAAACACTTTTTCATGTTTAATATTTATGACTTTTTAGATTAAATTTTAGGACTTTTTTTTAGATAGCAAGAATTTTCTTGGACAGGGGTAACTTCAACTTTTGAAACATCATTTTTACAACAATTATTCGATTATTTAGAGGGCATTTAGGACTTTTTTAGGATTACTTTGGACTTTTATAGAAATATTTAGGACAATTAGGACCTGCTTGTTAACCTGGTTATTAAAAACCTGTAAAAAAGTTAATGTAAATATAGGATAATTTAAGGAAATACAAGACAATAAAGGACGACATTAAAAATTTAGGAATTTATAGGTAATAAAGGACGGCTGGGATGCCTGCGGGTAGGATGACTGGCTTGGGGCACTTTTGAGGTGGTAATTTTTTTCGGATGGATCAAAACGCTTACCCTAACGAACACGATGCGGCCCGCGATGAGGTATTTGCCGTCCGATATCCTTCGCACGTGGGACCTGGAGCAATGGGCATCTGCGATTCGAAGCACCTGAAACGAGTTGAGGGCCTTTTTGTAAAAGGGAATGATGTTATTGCCTCGATTGAAAAGGGCTTTCATAACTGACCTTTTAACCTAAACAGGGACACCCTAAACAGTAAGGGCCTAAATACCAAAAACAGCGTACGAAATCTTACTTTAGCGTGTAATTTACAAGTGGTCTCGTCCATTTCCGACAGTTGCGTCGAGCTGGAAGTGGAAGATGCGTCGCTTCTTTCCTGCGCGAACTTGCCCTCCGTTTTTTGTGGCCTTTCCAAGGTGGTGGCGCTACAGTCAGTGACCTCTTTTTCCTCCTGCCTTTCGTCGATTTCTCGTTCCAGCTTCACGATTCCCGGCGGTTCGACTCCATATTTGGATGCGATTCGAGCCAGTTCCAACAGGCACAGGACCACTGTCCGAGGCTGGGTCCGTAGCACTGGAAAAAGGGCCAAAAAGGGTAAAATTCAGACGATTTTTCCCCACAGACAAGCAATCTCTAATTTCCGAAGATTCACCTAGGCTCTCCGATTCGAAGAGCACGGCTTCGTTGATTCCCAGCTGCCGACACCACCTGAGAAAATTAGCCGCATTGTCACGAGCGAAAAATGACCCTGGTTGAGCGTTTGGCCACCACTTGAAGCCCAGCGGAGGAATCGAGTGCTGGTCATCTAGAGATGCTCTGTCGTGGATCAGTTTCGCCAACTGACACACCAGTACGCCTGAGTCTAAGACGTCCATCAGATTGGCAGCTGTTATGTGAGCAATGTCTGCAAAATAAATAAATTAATAAAGCATCGGTTTACTCAATCGTATAAGCCTGCGATTGAGATTCATTTAAAAAGTATATGCTTTATGTCCTGGGCCCAAATACAGCTAAAATGCCCTATGGGTCCGTAACGGGTCCGTGAAAACATGGTTAATTATTCCAAGGATCCAAGGAAGCATGCCCTGTGTACTCAGAGCCCAAAGAAGGTCCATGGAAGCATTGGCAATGAAGTCAAGAGCCCATAGAGCAGCGGTCGGGGAACCGGGGTAAATTACCCCAAATGGGGTAAAAATGAAATTTTTTTGGGTAATAGGGAAATTTTTCTAATATTTAAATTGCTATTTCATAAACGTGTTAGTATGTTTACAAACATATTTTCATGAAACTTTTTTATAAATATGTAATTGTAAATTAATTCAATAAATAATGCTTATTTAAAATTTACATTGATTGTTTTCTTTTCAGAATGGAAGGGGGAGGGGGGGTAATATCGACTTACATAAAAATATTTTGGGGTAATGGTTAAAAAAGTTCCCCGACCGCTGCCATAGAGGGTCCGTCCAAGCATGATAAGTGCCCCTAGAAAGTCCACAGAAGCATGCCTTTGTGGTTAGAGCCCAAAGAGGGTACCCTAAAAAGCATGTCTAAGATATCAACAGCCAAAGAGGGTCCAACTAAGCCTGCCATATGCACATTGAGCCCAAAAGCAGTCCATGGAAACATGGTCAATGAGTCAAGAGCCCATGTAGGGGTCCTTGAAAGCATGCCCTACGAGACAAGGTCCTAAAAAGGGTCCACTTATAAGCATGCCCTATATGTCAAAAGCTAAAGATAATCCACAAAGAGGCCCACTAAAAACATGTCCTATATGTCAACCGCCAAAGAGGTCCATCTAAGCATGACCTACGTTTTTATAGCCCATAGAGGGTCCACGCAAACATGTACTATACACCCAGGGCCCAAAGAGGGTACACAGAAGCATGCATTATGTGTCCAAAGATAAACGAGGGTCCACCTTAGGCCGGAATTCATAGTCGTATAAGTAGTACTTATTTGTATACTTTTAACACACAAGTAGTGCTTATTCGACGACTATGAATTCCGGCCTTAGCATGCTATACGTTTCCATAGCCCACAGAGGGTCAATGCATGGATACATTGCCTAAAGTCTAAGAGCCGAAAGAGGTACACAGAAGCACGACCTATGAACCCAGAGTGTTTGTAGGATTTCTCCTAGCTGGGATTTTATGCATCAGAATTACAAGTTTCAACATGACTTTTTGCTTGTGTTCAATGGATACTCACTGAAAGTTCTGTTGAGCCAGTCTGCTAAATCTTCTTTCAACGGGAGCAAACATTCTTCCAACTTTTCTCCGATTCTCTCCCACGAATCCGAATTGTCGGAGCATTCGCTGATGGCCTCTGAACTCGTACTATCCCTCATTCTGACACAATCAAACCAATTCACAACATTCACTTTTTATATGCTAGGCTTATCACGCATCGTTGGAGAAAATCTCTTCCCAAACCATTCTTATGCCAAAGTTGAGATCCCTGAAATGATAAAAACGAAGATGACACAACAGATAACATTTTTTGGTTCATATTTAACAAATTCAATGAAAAATTAACAAAAATAACGTCAAAATATCACAAAATTTCACATAAAAACACCACATTAAAAATATGGAACAAGAAAATGGAATGCGAAAATACAGGGTGTATGCAAAATCACCAAAAATGTAAAAAATTGCATCCAAATATGAATTTGGGGATAAATCGGTGTAGTTTTTTTGGTCAGAAAAACACCAATTATCGTTCAGACCTTAAACGAAAGATCACGACGACATTGCCACCTTTAAATTAGCGATTTATGAAAAAAAAAAACGCATGTTAATTGAAAATATCGCATTAATGAGCGCTTAAAACCAACTCTGCTGTTAATTTACAAGTTTTCAACATCGTTTTATAATCTTAAAAACATAATTAATACCGCATTTACATTAATCAGCAAAAATCGTGGCGTTCTTTCTTTTTTATTCTTAGTAATAAATTAATTAAAAATACAAAACGATTTCGTGGACACCCTGTACAATCGGTAATTCCATTTTTTGGTGTTCTTTTTTTTAAAAAATTCCATATTTTCTTATTAAAAACGATCAAAAAAATTGAAATATTTACTTATAAAACGCGTAAAATAATAAAAGCGGAGACGAAATAAGAATGCAGTAAGTTGTTCGTAAGTATAATGTACATGGAGGTGTATTTTTCGACTCGTTTTCGCAGCAGTTGAAATAAGTATGAGGTGAGAAATTCAAAAAGCCCAAAAGTGACAATGAAAATATTTACAAATTTGAAAAAAAAAGTATTTAAAGGTCACTCGTCATTCATTACAAAATCGTTTACGTTAAATGAGGACCAGAGGTCATCCTTGAGCAAGAAAAGGCTATTCCAAAAGGTCAAAACTGAGATAAGAAAGCTATATTTGAGATGTAAAGGTCATAGGCCTACCTAATTAAGATAAGGCTATGTTTTACATGTATTTGGGGTTCAAAGGTTAAATTTGGGTTATAAAATTATATTTGAGCATTAATATGGTTCGAAAGTGTGATATTTGTAATTTGAATGTTATATTTTGATAAAAAGGTTACAATTGCCATGTAAAAAAGTTAATTTATAGTGTAATTACAATAGCTAAATATACACTGTATTATAATAATTTGGGATGTTTAAGGTCATATTTTAAATCTTAAAGGCTTAAGATAAAAAAGATATTTTCTGCAATATAAAAGTTGTATTTCAGATACAATTGGTTATACTGTGATAAAAATTTAAAATTAGAGATGCAAATCAGTTTATATTTACCCAAATACAGACTCCTTATCATAAATATAATTGATTTACACATCTAATTTTAAATGTTTATCACATTATAACGTTTTGTATCTCAAATATAACCTTTAACATCCCAAATACAGACTTTTTATCATAAATATAACTGATTTGCACATCTAATTTTAAATATTTATCACATTATAACGTTTTGTATCTCAAATATAACCTTTAACATCCCAAATTAACCCAAATACAGACTTATAAAACAAATAACAGTCTGTATTGGGGTTAATTTGAGATTTTAAAGGTTATATTTGAAATACAAATGGTTATAATGTGATACAAATTTAAAATTAGAGATGCAAATCAGTTATATTTATGATAAGAAGTCTGTATTTGGGATGTTAAAGGTTATATTTGAGATACATGTACGAAAGGTTATAATACGATAAACATTTAAAATTAGAGATGCAAATCATTTAATGTACATTATATTTATGATAAGAAGTCTGTATTTATGATTTTAAATGTTATAATGTACATGTATTTGAAATACAAAAGGCTATAATGTGATAAACATTTAAAATTAGAGATGCAAATCAGTTTATATTTAAGATAACAAGTCTATATTTAGGATTTTAAAGGTTATATTTGAAATACAAAAGGTTATAATGTGAAAAAAAGGTTACATTTATGATAACAAGTCTGTCTTTAGGATTTTAAAGGTTATATTTCAGATGCAAGGGTTAAATTTGCGGTAGATCTGCAACAGTACTAAAGGGGAATCCCCACAAATGTAAAAAAAAATAATTATAGGAGATTCACCTTTTTTAATCCCCGTTAGATAACAAATTTAAAAACATAAGATTATGGATATAGTGTTGCATCAAAACCATGTACTATAACAACTGAGTTGAATTGAATTGAAAAGTTAATGAATGACGATGATGACCTTGCAAATATTGCGGCTAAAAAATCATTTACTGCTAGATTTTGATTTATAAATAAAGCATTTTTACGAAATAGATGATGCAAAGGGCCATTCGGAAACCAGCATAAAATTAATGATAAAATAATAAGAGTTTAATTAAAAGGTGCATGTAAAATCTTACCTTTCAACGAGATCCATCGCATAAAAATGTCTGGATTTCCTTCTGGGTACACTTTCGGGTCAGACACGTTTTGGACCCTTCCAGGAGAAGGAATCAAGGAAGGATTTGAAGCATCATTGGAAAAGTCCATTTCAAAGCATGAAAAAAATCAATAAAAACATGGTGGCATTAACATTTTTATTAAGGGAATATAAGGGATACACCCCTCACCATTGGAAAATCGACGTATTAAAGTAGGCAAGTTTACTTGCCTCCTCTCCTCCTCTGGATGATAAATGAGGGGTTATCCCGATGCACTAATCCAGGAATATCAATTAGCACTTCAGGTGAAAAAATGGTAAAAATTGCTATGACAAATAAAAAAAAATGAAAGAATTAGTGAAAAAATGGCATCAACATTTCTGGATTTAGTTTTAAAAACTTGTGCATTAATCTTCAAAATTATTAAAAAATTTGATAATAGATTTTGAGATATGAGAAACTTTATAAATGGGGGGGGAGGAGGATAAAAAAGACAGGACAGAATTGAATTTAACATGGATATAACTGAAAATTTACAGAAATTTGCTAGCATTTGGAAGTATAAAAATTGGGAGGAGAGGGAAATGAATCATAATAAAATTTTAAGATGGCTATAATTTACATAAATTTGCTAACCAATCCCAAAAGAAATATTTCTAGGAACTATGAAATTTTTGTTAAGGGATTTTGTGATATAAAATGAAGGGGGATGGAAATAAAACAGAAGAGAATTAATTGCATTAAATTTAAGATGAATTTAACTGAAAATAAATTACAGAAATTCGCTAGCAATTCAAAAAATATTTAAAAATCAATAAGAAGTATGCATTTTTTGATAAGGGGTAATTTTGAAGTATGGGTAACTATAAAAATTGGAGGGAAAGAATAAAATGGGGAAGGAGGAATAAGGGTACGAACAGCGTGGAGAGCATGGGGAGAATAAGCATAGGAATGAATTCCTGAATTAAGCGCTTTCCCGCAATCGGGAATCCAATTGAAACGCTGATTTCAGGAATTCATTCCTATGCTTATTCTCTCCATGCTGTTCTTACCCTAAGACATAACAGAATTAAACTTACCATGAATATAACTGTAAATAATTTACATAAATTCACATGAAATTACAGAAATACACACTGTATTATGTTAGCGGTACGTAAACGCTGAAAATGTCAAACTAAAAGTTGTAGGCTATATACAAGTAAGACTATACAGATCTTACGGGTGAAATGATGGGTGTGGAATCCGGACAAAAAATTCCCCAGTTACATATGCATTAACAAGCGTTAAGGGGATTAATCGTGCGCTTAATAAACGCAACCGGCTCACTTCTAGAACGAACGTATCAAACGAGCAAAATTAAATCGTATCGTACCCTCGAATCGTGACATCAGAATTCTCGGGCTATACGCTGTAAAAAAACAGCACATTATACAACAATAAATTATCCGCAGGACAACTCGTATGCGGTACGGATGCAGACTTGCGATACGGATGCAGACTTGCGTTACGTCGAGATGCTATTTCGTATGGCGTGCGCGTTAAAGATGCAGTAAAGCGTCGGCGGCAACCCATTGGAATATTATCGTGTCGTGGAATGGCAAGACAGCATCCGCTATCGAACCGCTCGTGTGCACCGGACCTTAAAATGGTTAAATAATGAACCGCGATAAGTGAAATAGGGTATCCGTAACGACTAAACACGTGGGGCCAGTGTGGCGACGCGGTATTTCCACCACATGACTTTTCTAAGTTCAAACTCTGAAGAAAATATTATAAGTTATTCTAGTCCTAACAACTTGGAAAAAAGTGGTACGGACCAAAGGTCTTAAACTGGGGGCTTTCCTTTTCTACGGATGTGGACGAAGGCGAATGTTTTAAATAATTTATTTAGATAAAGCGTAGCTTTTTACATTTTCAGGGGGTGTTGTTAAAGAAAAAACAAAAACTTGAATTTCGCATTCCCTAAAAAAAAAAATTCGGGAATCGCGTCGACACAAATCGGTCCTACTTTCGTTTCGCTCGGGAAAACTATTTCAGGCCATTTTTGCGCAAGTTTTTGACGCGGGATGCCTCGTGGAAAAAGTAGAAAACTGCAATGGTCGGGTCATCCTTTTTTTGTTCCGTCTATTCGTCGGACAAATTTCGAGGGTTTATAACCCCAAAATGCGCGGGGTCTGTTTTTAGGACGTAAAAGTACGCGGTATTCTCGAAAACAAAAAAAAACTGATTATTTTTTTTTCTAAACTCGATTTCTAGATCGCGGCCCACTGAAAATATCCAAGCGTAATCCACCGCTAGGGTTTCCTAGAGTTCCTTAGGGTCCCTTAGGGCTCCTTAAGAGTTCCTTACAGCTCCTTAGAGTTCATTACGGTTATTTGGGAGCGCATTCGAAGCATCCGGTGGATGGAAACGAACGAAAGGGTCGAAGCTGGATTAACATCGATCGGATTCATCGTTTGGGAGAATTATTTCGGATTATGCTGCAACGCGTGTGAATTCGGGATCCGAATTCCGTTTCCTCGACAATCGGAGACGACGATGATAAGAAAAAGTAGAAGAAGAAGAAGAAGAAGAGTTAGTGATCGAAAAACATCCGCGTTTTTTAACGCAACAGTGTGCCGAGGAAATGAAAGGGCCTCGCTTCATCCGCAGCATCCCGTCTTTTGGGCGGCGGTCGATTCGTCGCCGATGGTCAGCACGTTTCTCCTGGAGCTGGCCCGATTCAGCGTGGTGGCCCTTTCCTCGTCGTTGCTCTGGGCCACGTCGATCATCCCTAGACGGAAAAAGACGTAGGGCACAGATAAGAAATAAGGTACGCGACTAAAGCGGACATAAATATGGGAGGAAAGGGCGTAGATGAGTTGCGCAACGGGCAGAAAGAACAAATGTAAAGCTCCGTTCTCGCGGAGCCACTAAAGCCGCCACATTCATGCCCTAAAATGTCATGATTTCTGTCGTCTGCACGGCTTTACCCGTTCACACGATGCGGTTAAAATGTCGTTCTGTTTTATGATGCATATTACTTGTCATGCTTGCCACTGCTGCATGCATAGCTCTGAGGAGAAGAGGTTATAAAAAACCGAAAGAAGTTCCTCGATGCATTCTCCGATTAAAAACCAAACCGGATACATTATTCCGAGTTAATAATTATTAAAAGTTTGAAAATTAAATTTCCATAGTCTAAAATAGTCCGAATGCAGCGCTTGTTTTTGAGCGATATTAACGCAGCATATCAAACCTTTTTTGATATGCGACAATGCGGTCGCGGCAACACGACTGCGACTTGGAAAACTGTTCTCACGATGGATCTTGCGGCCGTGGCAGAAGAGTCGCGGGCTTTAGTGGCGCTGTTGTAAAGGTACGATTTGTGTGGCGGAGTGCTTTTTCGCATGCGGCTAAGAGCCGCCCGCCGATTGTGACATTACCCCATTGTTAAGCAAATCCAAGCATAAAGCCCCGTTCTCACGGAGCCAATAAAGCCACGACTTTCCTGTCACGATTGCAAACTCCATCGTGCGAACAGTTTTTCATGTCACAGTCGCTTGTTGCCGCGACCGGATTGTCGCATATCAAAAAGTTTTGATACGCGACAGTAATGTCACGCAAAAACAGCTATGCTGCTTTTGGAC
>JAQGCC010003810.1:0-14457 GCA_034698905.1 Xestoiulus laeticollis
AAATTAAGAAATATTTTCGTGCCATGTTTCCATTGTGTAATTAATTGCCTTTTGTGTTATTCTTACATGCTATTGGGATACTTGATAAAGGTACAAGTTTATCGGACCATTGTATACAGGTGATACATTACAACTTATTTACAACTACCTGGAAATCAGGTTAAGGCTAAACTAAGCGAATTCGATATCTTAATTAAGAGTATTTTAAAATAATTAATTTGAAAGTTGATATAGGATATAAATTCGATTGTCTACATAACACAAAAGGTTTTATTTCTTTTAGATTTTATCCAAATAATTAAATTCGTTTATATGATGAAAATAATGTTCATGTTAAATATAATTACCAAATTATCTGGTTAAACACAAATAATATATTACCATGATGGCAATTTACAAAATTTAGAAACTCATTTTCCTTACTTTTTAAAATATCCTATTTTAATTATCCTTATGTTTTTAAATAATTTTATAACCACTTTTTTCGTAAAGAACTATGTCACAGGACTGTTTTGAATTTTAAACTAGATTTATTGCTTTAAAAAAATAAGTAAATGTGAATAATTTTAAAAAATTCACTAGATAGTGGTTCAAAATTTTTAAAATTTGAAATTAGGCTAGGCTTTCAAAATGAAAATGACTCACACTTACTAATTATTAGCTCAATTTATATTTTTATTATCTACCAATGTTAAGATAATTTTCGTTTACATATTTTATATGCCAATACCTTATAAGGGAATTTTTAAATTTATTTTACATTAGAATAAAGAAATAATTTGAAATTGCCGCGTAATTCGCCTTAAATGCTGTTATGAAAACATCACACTAGATGGCGCTACATTAGCGCGATGCAAAAGAAAATGGCGACTGCCATTAGTCCTATTTTGCAATTCTCAAATTTATTTCAGTTTTTCTAAAAAAACGGCTTGATTATATACTATTTTATTTTTATAAAGCATGAGCGATTCAAGTAAGGTAGGCCTCAAAGAGGTAAGATATATAATTTCATATCTCTATTACGTTTAAAGCAGCATCTAAAACCTCACAAATCAGACGATAGAAATGTCAAAAATCGAATCCACAATGTGCTTCTAATAATCATTTCAATTTATTAAATTATGATACAACATATATGATATAAGAGCATATATTTCCTTATGCCTTAAATGTCCTTACTAATTCACAAAAATATTCATAAACATATCATTTAAACAAAAAGAATAACCACATTTTGCTGTCAAATTGTGAGATTTGTTTTTTTGTAAACAGTGAAATGTAATAAAAAGTCAGATAAAAATCCACAATTCTATTATTCTATATAAAGTATAAAGTAGATATGAAGAAGGATTATTATCATTCATCTACTTCTAGGTTCATAAAGAAGAGAAACTCGATCCAGCAGTTGAATTAGACAGTGATGCTGACAAAAGGTAATCATTTTATCAAATGTAACTTTACTAATTTTATTTGGACTATGATTAAAATTTTAATTGTGACACGTTTATAACCGATTTTATCTTTTTAGAAATGATCAGATTGATGTAGCGAAAAGGAGGGTTGAGCCAAGTGTGCTGGTGAAAAGTGGCAGCAAAGAAAAAGGAAACGTTCAGCAAATTCAGCTTTTGAAATTGGACGCCGTATCTTTTGTTATAATTGAAAATTAGAAATCGTGAAGATATTTATTTTACTTAATTCGCTTTATCAGTATGCACGTCACAAGAAGTTTATAAACGATTATGTGTTGTACTATAACGGATCAACTGCTCTGTTGCAAAGAGACACGTAAGTGAAGTGAGCAATAATGACGATAATAATAAGTGAAGTAGTTAAAATCTTGGTTGTTTATTGCGTTCAGGAGTCGTGATCGTACCGACCTCGATGTAATCCGCGAAAATCATCGTTTTCTTTGGTCGGACGAGGATGGCACCAACACCTGGGGAAAAAGGATAGCGAAACAATATTACGATAAATTGTTCAAGGAGTATGCTATCGCCGATTTGAGCCGATATCGAGAAAACAAAGTAAGAGCGCTGCATTTCTAGCGTTTGTTATGCCAGAATTATTTCATGAGATTTTACGATTGTTCTTTAGATCGCGTTGCGTTGGAGAGTCGAAAAAGAAGTCATCGATGGCAAGGGACAGTTCTTGTGCGGGAATAAATCATGCTCCGAAAAAGAAGGGCTGAGAAGCTGGGAAGTTAATTTTGCTTACATGGAAGATGCGGAAAAAAAAAATGCACTGGTTAAGCTACGTAAGCCGAACGTTTAGTCTTGATGGATTTTTCGGTATCGATAACTTAACCAATTAATCTATTGCAGGTATGTGTCCCGAATGTTCGTATCGACTAAATTATTATCATCAGTGAGTATCATTTCTTTTAATTGTTGTATTCGATGTATTTATTCAGCTTTTTAAACTTGAAATATTTTCTGTAATTCTCAGGAAAAAAGAAGTTAATGCAAAGAGAAAGTCGAAGCATTCTTCGAAGAAGAGAAATGACTTGCCGCCAAAGAAAGTTATGAAAACCGGTATGTCGTCATGGACTATTATTTATGAGAGAATTTTAATTGTGATTTGGATTTAGCCGTTCCAAGTCACATTTGTTCGTATTTTTCAGGTGAATTCTCGAAGAACGAGATTGCAGAAAGCGAAGACAATCCCAAAGGTAGTTCGGCAGATCCCGAGGAAGGTGAAGCGGAATCAGCGTTATGGAAGGGACCTGTTCAGGTCGATGACAAATCTAAGGAAGACGAGTTTGACGATTATTTCGTAGATTTGTTTTTATAACAAACTTTAAGCATTCCAATTTGAAATTAAATGGGATCAGGCAAATAGGAAGCACTTATTTGCCGTTGTTGCTTGTATGAAAATAAAAAAACATTATTAAAATGAAATACAACATACAAACTATGATATTAAAGCGGAGATTTTTTTGAAGTGTTTACATGTTTTGTGTAATAGCCCCACGAAGAGTAAGAAGTTCTAAAAAATGGGGTCCTTACACGAGTAAATATATCATGTACATTGTGCGGTATGAGCATGGTGTACACCTTGGGTATGAGCATAAAAAATGCGTGCCTGCATTGCAGCTAATTACGGAAACGTTGAACATATTTTGAAATAACAATTTTCTTTGTTTGAATGTCAAGTAGAAATGTGCAAAAAATCACTCAATTTTGTTGAAAAACAAAAATATAATAGACACGCGGTTTTGTTCTCACCCTGTACATTCAAATTTCGCGGTTTAGAGTTATCCGAAGAAACGCACGTGGCTTTCATTCGCATGAGATAAAATCAACTTATCAACGGTAGGTGCTATTCTTCGTCTAACTTTAAGTATGGAATTTTGTTCTATTTATTCTAGATGGCGCTCTTTTCAGCATAGAACAACCTGCTGCTTATTTGAAATTCAGCGCTTTTCGGTAATTAAAATTTGTTATTTTCTCTTATTAAAATAAAATTTTACCACGTATGTACATGGATAAAGTAAGTGTACATATAAGTGGATTGTCATTTCATATTTTCACGATTAGGTGTGCTATTTTAGATGAAAAATGGTTCGATATCCTGGTCAAAATTGTTAAAAAAAATTCCATAGAACTAGGGAAATTCCATTGGCCTTATTATGGCCGGGTTTCTATATCATTCTATTGGATTTTTATTGATTTATTGGATCATTGTAAAATAAATTAAAACAGTTCAAAACTGTAGAACTCTAGCTATAATCTTATTGTCAACAATAGAGACCAATGGGCCAAATAACAATAAAGGTAATTGCACGCGGGTATTATATTTGGCATATTCTACAATGGAGTCGAAATTCTGTGTTTTTTTTATTGTTTATTTGGCTTTATTATTTACAATGGGATCATAGAAAAATTCTAATGTTTTGAACTGTTTTAATTTATTCTACAATGATCCAGCCATTACATTTTATGAGCTGTCAATTAAAAACTCGATAGAATGACCAATATATTAGATCAGGGGTATATGCACTAGCTAGCTGTCTCTGTTTTTACGAATCATTTATTCAATTTTAAGAAAACGTAACAGCTAGGCTTTAGTAGCGTTACCAAGTTTGCTAACACTACTGTAGTTTAATCGTTAACATTTTTGTAAAGGCAAGATTGCCGTGGATTCATAATTCGATTCATACACTGCCGAAGCATTAGATTTCCAGCAAAAAATATTCTTTCATAAAGATCCAGTTGTACAGTAAAATTGCAGTTTTCGATGCGAAAATTATGTACTTTTACACCATTTTTACTGCAGAAAAACTGCACTTTATTTGAAGAAAGTACAGTAGATTTCCAGGTGTAAAAAGTTTTACATTTTGTAGTACGTACAAGTTGTATAAATTGTTTATTATTTATTTGAGCAAGTGAAGAAAATATGAGCATGTCGTCAATCAATATGAATGAAGATGCCAAAGCTCAACTGAACCTTTGCCAGAATTTGTATTTTAAATCTCTCGATGCGACTCCATCGGAAAAGCTCGACTGCTTCCGAGGACTGATGCAGCAAGTTGTATTTTCCCAGGAAATGAATAGGTACGAAAGACTCCCATTGCAATATTTAATTTGATTATTTTAAAGAGATTTCATCGAGTTCTTTTTTTAAATTTAAAGCCTTTCTAGTCGAGCCGCGGCCATGCTTATGACAGATTATGGAACCCAATATTCAAAAATAATGGATACAGATGATACTTCAACAGGTAGAATACATTTTATAAATTTTATTATGGATTCTGATAATTGTTAACATTTGTTTGTTTTAGGAGTTAAGAATTATGCTGACGAAGCATTATCCTTAGCATCGCTTAAAAACTCTGGTTCGTAGGTTAATCTCTAATAATCTAATTGGCTGGTAGTTAATTTTGAAGTACAGACAAAATCAATTCTTATACAGAAGTTGATAAATGGAAGTCTGGACTTAAGCTAGATGCTACTGAACCTTCATCTGGAATAAAAGCACCTCTGGTAATACTTTAAATGCAATAAATTATGGAAGTGTTAAGCTCAATAGATTTGATGACTTACTAAATTCCCAAATATTTTTAGGGCAACACGTCGCTTACGAAGGAGCAAAATGCGAATAATGTTGCTTTCTTGAAACAATTACGAGAAAATTGGAAAACTAAAAACGAGCCTGTATACGATCTGCCGTCATATTGCGATGAAGATAAAAAGCACAATGTAAAATTGCCTCAAACGTCTAATCCAAAAACAAGTTTTAGAGTCAGTCGTGAAACACCGGTTATTCCTGAAAAACCTTCCGTTGCCTATCAACCAATTAAGACAACGTTATTTGCCCAATGCAAAGTTCAAACATACGACAGGCGTAGTTCGAGCATGACAGGAGTGAAAAGGAAACAAGAGGAAGTGACTCAAACCAATGAAAGAAAATTTAAAGATGGTCCAGGAGCGTTCCGAACAGCAAAAGATCAATTGGTAATTTTTCTAATGCTTTCTTGAAATCAAAGTGTAATACCGAATTATCGAATCTATTGCAGAGTTTTAGAACTATTGTCGATTTACAGTAACAGTCATCTATCTTTAAAAAAAATTGGTTTATTTTAGGCTTTGGACGTAAAATCCAATAAAGCAGCGCCAAATAATTTTTCCTACAAAGCGTACGGCGGTTCGAAGAAGAGTCTGGGATCTAGACGCGGCGGTGTTAATGGACAGTTTGTGCCACCAATTCTAAATAAGGATGAGGAGGATGAAGATGAGCCGAGACCTACGGAAGAAATGCAGGATGAGAGACTTAAAAATATTGAAGCCAAAATGGTCGAACTCATAAAAAACGAGGTAGATTAATTACTCGATAGTGGTAGATGAAGTGGGGCCATGATTACGCTGCATGTTACATATTTCTCATTTTCAGATAATGGATCACGGTCCTCCGGTAAAATGGGACGATATTGCCGGTCTCGAGTTTGTCAAAAAGACGATTAAAGAAATCGTTGTTTTCCCCATGCTAAGGCCAGATATATTTACGGGATTGCGCGGACCACCAAAAGGACTTCTGTTGTTCGGTCCTCCAGGAACAGGAAAAACTTTGATAGGTCGGTCTTCTTTATCTCAATTACGGCACTGTTGCTCGAGTTTACTTAATGTGGTTTTCATCGTTTGATTTTTAGGTAAATGCATTGCCAGTAACTCCAAATCCACGTTTTTCAGCATAAGCGCTTCCTCGTTAACTTCGAAATGGGTAGGAGAAGGAGAAAAAATGGTGCGCGCCCTGTTTGCCGTAGCGCGCTGTCACCAGCCGTCAGTCATTTTCATAGACGAAATCGATTCTCTTCTGACGCAGAGAAGCGACACCGAACACGAGTCTTCCAGAAGAATGAAAACAGAATTCCTCGTTCAACTGGCAAGTTTAAAATTTTTATTCATCGGTTGTTAACTGTTCAAATTTGTGGTCTTTTTAAACACATACTAAAAACGTTTCATAGGACGGTGCAACAACCGATGCCGAGGATAAACTTCTAGTTGTCGGCGCAACCAATCGGCCGCAAGAGTTGGACGAAGCGGCACGAAGGAGGCTGGTCAAAAGATTATACGTTCCACTTCCAGAACATCATGCGAGAAAGCAAATTATCGTGAATTTGTTGACAGATCAACGGCACAATCTTACGGATGAGGATATTGAAGAAATAGGCTCGAAGGCTGAAGGTAATTGATACAATTTTAATATTATTTTGTGCATGAATTTTGTGTGCTAAAACAGTTATGTTTAAAAACATCTGCTGACTATATAACCAATGGAGAAATGTACCGGTCATACTCATGCACATACTAATAAAGATAATTTAATAAAAAAATATGTGCTACAAAATTGGATGTCTTCTTTACTTGAAACCTTATTTTGTTTATATCGCTGATGATAACGAATTAAAAAGTTTATTTTAAAGTACAGGAGACATCCATTTTTTGCGTATGAGTATTCCGGCACATATTTGTCCATTGGTTATGCGCTATATATAGCAGGGTTCCCACAAACTGGGAAAACCTGGAATGTCAGGGAATTTAAAATGGTCATGGAAAAGTCAGGGATTTTTTCAAATTTGTCCTGGAATTTTTCTGACCAAGAGAATGTTGGGAAAATTATGTTGTAAACTTGTTAAGCTATGATTGAAGAACATTAAATAAAAAATTATTTTAAAAATACAGTAAAACCTGCTAAAGTTTACACTCAGAAAATGGGTAAGTCGGTCAATGTGTATACAGGTGGTCACTGTATACAAAGAATATTTATGAAAGATAACATACTTGTATGCACTAGTTTGTACTACATGTACCAGGTTTTACTATTGACCAATTTATCTTTTTACTAGTTTTAAATGTTCATGTTTCAATTATTTTATCCATTTCCCTAAGAATAAAATCCATTTCCCTAAGTAAAAAAAAAAGTTGTGTTAATGTTTTAGTCATGGAAAAATTTAAAAATGATCTGGAAAGTCAGGGAATTTCATTCTCAAAAAATTGTTGGAACCCTGAATAAGAAAAACTGAAATTTGACTCAATGCAAATTGAATTATTTTTCATTATAATCTCATATTTTTTCATTATTGAAGTTGAAGTTGTTACCGATACAGATTTTACTAAGTATCGCACTATGTGTGAATACAAAGCATATTTATGAAGGATAATTAACCAGGACTGAGGATAACATACTGCATTACTGGTATGCACTAGTTCGTACTACCAGGTTTTACTTTAATTAGGCCAATTTATATTTTTACTAGTTTCAAATGTTCATGTTTCAATTTTTTTATCCATTTTCCTAGGAATAAATAATTTACTAAGTTAAAAAAAATAGTTGTGTTAATTTTTTAGTCATGGAAAAATTTAAAAAGGACCTCGAAAGTCAGGGAATTTCATTCTCAAAAAAAAATGTGAGAACCCTAGCTGTATAACTAGTAGACCCTCTTAATGCTGTTAATTATTTTTTTAGGTTATTCTGGTGCAGATATGGCCAATCTTTGTAAAGAGGCTGCTTTGGGTCCCGTCCGTTGTTTGTCTTTCGATGACATCGAGCAAATCGCAGTGGACGAGGTAATAATAAAATAAAAATATGTAATTGTTCCCAAGGTAGCAAACAACCTCGGGTTAGTTTAGGATGGGTTAACTCGGGTCAAGCTAGCTTTGAATCTTTCGATAGGCATTAGGAATTTTCCCAAATTTTACCCATGCGGCCTTATAATAATTAGTACTGTAGGCCTATACATATACATGTCTACATCTATAGATCATGCATGTACTATCTAATTTTCAAATGTTTTCATGCAGGTTCGAGCCATCACAAAGGGCGACTTTATAGACGCCTTACACCAAATTAAACCCAGTGTTTCCACTAGTGATTTACGGGTTTATTTAGACTGGAACCAGAAGTTTGGAAGCACACATCGACAATAATCAAAATTTATTACATTTTGACCGTTTTCAAATTTCGAATTTTTTTTTCCCGCGCGAACTTTAATTTTATCCATGACGTCACTATTCCATTTTTCATTATTTATTTTCATATTAATATAAGAATATCTAAAATTGTTTTGTATTATCGCAATATATTAGCCGAGAACGTTATATTTTTTTAAATTTTGATAGTACATAGTACCTGTTTGTTATTTTTCCACCACAATTTGGACCTATTTTTTAGCGCGCATGAGGAACTATATTTTTTCCGACATGTTCACCGTTATTTCAAACGTTGCCCCGGAATAAAGGAACGAAGTTTTTAACCGTCTCGTTCTACAGATGAGCTGAAAATATCTCCTCGATTTTCAACGGAATACGAAGGTATTTTAGCAATTTCTTCTTCTATTTACGAGTTTAGATCAAAGTGTAATGTGCTTCGGTCTTCTAGGTGCAATTTTAGCATAGTGTTAAATTAAATTTCGTTCTTAAAAAAGCGAAAAGTTAAATGTCGTTCTAGAACGACTTTTCATTTGGCGCCATATTCGGTGTAACTTTTGCCACGCGATTTTCAAAACTATTTCTGGCATATAAAGCTTATGAATTTACTAGTTTTGTAAATGTTTTGTATTAACGTTAATCTTGCTCCCAACATCGTTGTTTTGTAAAATGCATCTGAGGTTAAATTTTACCTGGGTGAGCTATTGTGACGAAGTGTCTAGTCTACCTCCTATAAACCTAAAAGTGCCCTATAGGCCTATATAATAGATTGTGATAATTGCCATCTTTTAAAATGAAATATTTTCATACGCAGCTATTAAGTTGAGGTTCGGTTTCAGCTTTTGGACCTCTGTTGTAAAGTTGATCATTCAGGATAAAAAAAAAACAATAATAGGCCTATTGAAATCGAGCATGGGCCGATTACCTAATTGTTACTTGATATGGGTACTGTGCACGTTGTGTACAAATTATAGAGGGAAGAGTTAAATGTTTTGGGTTTAAATAAACATTGATACATTAGTTCCTGCCATTTCTATTTTACTCGATCATTTGCAAAAAACTGAACCTTATGCTTGATGTCAATTAATAGTTGTAAACTAATAATGGTTTAAGATCACGTGGTTTAGTTTACGAAAATGCATAAGGTCCATTTCTAGCAATAGTGTCATGTCTTGGTGTTTAGACCATCAGCCACTTGCCAAAAAAAAAAAAAAGTAATATAATATCTAAATGGGGCTAAAAGTTAAGTGATTATGAAATTCATGTTTGTTTTGTTTTTCACAGAAAGGTAAGTTATAAGCAGTTACAATGACCGTCTTTGGAAAAATCATTGTAATCAAGAGGAATGGGTCCGATGGTTCGGCATTTCCCCTTACATCCAACACTTGTCTCATTGGAAGGTGGGTTTTCGTTTCCTGTTTTACAACCATTGCTTTTGATGCCGATGTTTTTATTAACACGCTTTTACTAAACTTTTTAGAGATGAACAATGTGACATACGAATCCAGTTGGAAACTGTATCCCAGGAACATAGTCGCTTGGATGTCCAACCTGATGGACAGGTACAATTTGCACATGTACTTTCTATTGGCATCGGGCTCGATCGAAAAAATAGACGTTGGATTCTTACTTTTTCAGATTTTGCTAACCAATTTAAGCAGTTTGAACCCTACCACTCTAAATCATCATCCTGTAAAAAATTCTGTGCACGTATGTCATATGGATATCATAACAGTGGCTGACAGATCGTTGCGCTGGGAGTTTCCAGCAAATTCGCAGTATTTCAATAGTCCGAAGCAAGGTACTTAAAAGTATTTGTATTAAATGGTTATGTCTTGTTGGAAAATGACACGAAATATTCCCCAAATGGCAGTATTTAAACTAGTTTTGTATAAATTTAAGATTTGTTTTTGCAATTCTTCTTCCTATCATCGCTAAATTTGAGCCATGTTGTATGAAATTCTAATTTAAAAGTTTATAAATTTTCGTTTTCAAATGCTTGACCTTGAAAAAATCTAAATGTTTTTAAGTGACTTGATTTAAATGCTCTGTTATTATTTCATTTAGCAACGCCAGTAAAGAATGGCAGTCCGATTGCAGGCAAACAGACTGTAATAACTTCTCCGGCAAGCATTTTGCCCGAAAGCAAATCACCTCCTTGTGGCGACCATCGATCTTTCAAAGTCACGTTGGGTACTCCTCGCTCTTCTCCTGGGAAAAAGTCATTGCAAAAACCGTTGAGTGGAAAAAAAGTACCTTTTCTTTTGTCGCCGAAACCAGGAAAGCACTCGCCGAAGAAAAAATTATTGCAGAAAGGCCTTGGATATTTATCGCCGGAAAAAGTTGCGTGTGCGCTAACGATTGCTCAAGACTCCAAATCTAGCCCTGCCAAGATCAAGCCCAAAAGTTCTCCAACTTCCTGCAAGAAGTCGCCACCCAAAACGCCGAGTCCAAAGGTCCTTTTGGAAAAACCAGCAAGCCGCAAGGCCTCTGTCGATAAAACACCAAGCCCAACCACCGGTTCGAGGAAATTTGCAAGTCCGAAGCTCGATTCGGATAAGAAAACCAGCCCGAGATCTAGAAAATCGGCATCTCCGAAAGCGGCAAGTCCTCGGAAGTCTCCGACCAAGAAACTACAAGGTCAAGACTCCCGTAAAAGTAAATCGCCATCGCAAAATGCTACGCCGAAGACAAAGCTTGGCAAAAATGCGAAAGCACAAAGTAAGACCTCGCCGGCGGCGCAGTTGAAAACCTCGCCTAAAATGCGTTTGCTTAAAAATCTTGATACGAAAATGAATTCCCCGAAGCAAAACAAAACTGTTTCGCCAACACAAGTAAGAAAGAATGCCGAAAAAACGCCCAGCCCAAAGAATTCGAATAACAAATTAAGTCCAAAGCTGACTCCAAGTCCGAAGTCTCCGACTAAAAGGAAAAGCCCATCTCTAAAAACCACACCGAGGTTCACTGTACGCACTCCAAGCCCCGATGCCATGAAAACTCCGAAGAGCGTTTCAAAGAAAGTTCCGAGCCGTTCCAGCGCTTCACCGAAAACTCAGAAGAAGTCCAACTCTTCGTCGGTGAAGAAATCGCCTCTCAGGAGGGCATCTGGTAAGTCGGCTGTGTTCTGTTTGTTCTGTTTTGTAGTAGCGATTAATGTGCTAAATGTTCATTTGAATTTATTCGAAACTATAGATATTGGCTGCTCTTATGGAGGACGGCGGTCCCTCTTGAGAAGATCCGGGCTTCCGGCACGGTCGCTGAAGGTGTCTTTCGGCCCGAATCTAAGCCCCGAGCAATTCGACAGAGCCCTGCCTCCGACCACACCTCTAAGAAAGGGCGGAAGACCGACACGCGGCACTCCCGCAACGCACGGAGTCAAGATAGTTTCTCCCGATTCGGCGAGCAAAAGAGCCAAGCGTTCCGTTAGCCCTGCAGCCGTCAGCCCGAAATCAAAGAGGATAAGTCTTCAAATAGAAGTCATCCCCTCGCCAAAGAAGTCTCCGGCTGGCAGAACTGCATCCCCCGTCGTAGCTAGCCCGAAAAACACTCCCGAAGCACCGAAATCGAAAAAACGCAGCGTTTCGCCTAAAACCAAAAGCCCCTCCAACCCTAAAAGAGTCCGTGCAAGTCCGTCGGTGGAGGAAAACGTGGTTAAGATCTTTTCCCCTGCTTCCCCGGACAGCAAGAAGTCTGCGGCTTTAAGAACCATCCATGCCAAGCTCGTTTTAAAGAAATCTGTAGGTCCGCGCACCTCAAATTCACCGAATGTTGTCGGATCGCCTGCATCCGCTAAACGAAAGGTATGTTCATTGTTGCTTTACAATATTATTTTCAAATTCTGGAGTGCACGTATCCTGTTCTCTTGCATTTCAACCGCTGTTTTTACTTCTTTCGTTACAGCTGCTCGCAAAATCCCGAAAGTCCACAGACTCCGGCATTTCCGGCTTGACCGAATTGAAGAAAAAATCACCATCTCCGCGAAGAGCCACTCTGTCGCCGGATAAATCCTTCGATATGCAAACGTTCAAGACTCCCAACGGACCCAACGAAATGTTCGTCTCCCCCATGACCGCCCAACGCGACACCAATCCGTCCTTCACTCTGCAGCGAATGATGAGCGTCTCTTCTCCCTCGCCGCAATCCAAAGTGTCCCGATTCAGCTTCAGGTTATCCGGGAGCCCCCCGGAAGCGGCGCCTGAAAAGGTAAAGTCCAAGTTTCCGGTGAAATCGCCGCTGTCCGATTACACCAACGTCGAAGGGGTCAAGCGACTGATGAAGACGCCGAGGAAATCCCCCAAGTCGGATTACGCCGACGTCGGAGGAGTCAAACAGCTGATGAAGACGCCGAGGAAATCCCCGAAATCGGATTACACCGACGTCGAGGGGGTGAAACGGCTGATGAAGAGTCCGAGGAAATCCCCCAAGTCCGATTACACCAACGTCGAAGGGGTGGAGAGGCTCTTCAGAAACCCGCAGAAATCTCCCAAGTCCGATTACACGGACGTTATCGGAGTGCAACGCATTTTCAGGCAACAGAAATCGCCCCACTCCGATTACACCAACGTCAAAGGCGTGAAACGTCTGATGAAATCTCCGAAACCAGTTGCGATGAACAAGGAGAAGATTCTTACTCCCGTGACAGTAAAATCTTATCCGGACAGATCCAACAAGCTCGAGCCCGTTAATTATTTAGGTAAATCGGAGTTTACGGTTTAAGTTTTCACGAAGTTGCGAGTTTAGTCGGCGTTGTGCGAAATCAATTTTTTTTTGCTTATAAATTTCAGGATATCTAACGCGCAGTTCCCCCGAATCGGCACCAATTACTGCAAGGAAATCTAATTCCCCCAAGACCCCTGTTCTTAAGAGATTGTCTTCTCCGTTGCAAGCTCAAAACAAAAGTTTGTCTCTCGGTAAGAAACCAGGTTTTAGAAAAAAATGTTTTTAGCCGATTATTGGATCTGTACTTCTGCTATTTCTGTTTTTTAATGTTTGTTTTAATTCATTTCATCATACTAAGACGGCAGACGTTCGAGAACTTCGTTCACCGAGGACACGGTGATTGTATCGCCGGTCGTTACCAAGCTGCCTTCTTCGCCTAGAAAGAAATCAACTCCATCACCTCGTAAGTGCCGCTTCGTAAACGCGTTTTTTTTTTTTTTTTTGCCAACTTTTTGGCTTTTGTTAATGTTAATTTTTATTTTTACTCTCAGCCAAGAAACTGCAAGCACTCAGAGCTTCCAAGTCCCCAGTGCCCGTAGAATCGGAGTTGAGGAAATCAACAACGCCTTTGTCAAAGCCTTCACCAAAGACATCTCTCGCAAAGATCTCTCCGAAAGTGACTCCCGCAAAGATATCGCCGAAAGTGACTCCCGCGTTGCACTCTGTGTCCCCCATATCCCCAGGTAAGTTTACAAGCGCTATTTCAATTGGAATTTAAGACTACGTTTTTATCGGTTTAATCAAAAATCAATTTTTCGCTTTTGCAGTTCGACAAAGGATGACTAGATCCACTCGTTCTGCCAAAAAAGTTGCTTCGCCGAAGAAGAACACGTCAATGTCGCGAAGAGGTAGGCCAAAGAAAACCGTCAATACGGCCTCCCCTAGCAATAACAAAGAGAACGACGAGCCGCCTGCCGTTTCGCCGAAGGAAAAACCCGTCAGAAGAACCCGGAAAACTGTCAAGTCTGCGGCGTTGAAAAGTCCGAAGTCGCCTCTGACGGCGTCGTCGACTCTCGAAAGTAATAAAACCGGTAATGCGGTCGACGAACGAAGAATTTCCAGATCGCCAGTAAAATCATCGCCGCCCGCGGTTGCAAAAACCGCTAGAGTTGGTAGGCAGAAGAAGCTGGCCGCCGCCGACTCCGATAGCAATAAAAGAAAGGCAGTGTCATTCGCCACAACGCCAAAGGAACTCTCTCCCCCAAAGAAAACCAAATCCTCACCTGCGAAGAGCCCGTCTCCAGTTGCCGTAGCGCGGAGAACGAGGACGAAAGCTGTTAAAGCGAAAGAGTCTCCACAGGAAGTTACGTCGTCC
>JAQGCC010003811.1:0-14452 GCA_034698905.1 Xestoiulus laeticollis
CATGTGATTTACAACTTTCGTAAATCACGTAAAAGTGCGAGATTGTACAACTACGAACCTCAACTTGAGTACCCCTAGTATCTCCTTAATCCATATATCTCATTATTATTTTTTTTTTTTTTGGTTATCCCATAAAACAATCTAATTTGGTAAAAGGTCATTATTTTAATGATTTGTCTGTCTCAAATCCAAAATAAGATTTAATTGATATGGTATTGCGAACTTACAAGATAATAATTAGAACTTCGTTTGACCTATTATTTTTTATATAAAATTAATAGCGTGATAAATTTTTAATCGATGGATCCAAAGTTTGATGTATTAACTCGACTGAGATTACAAGATGTCTTGATTAACCGGACTGCCGATTAACCGGAAACAACTGTATTTTGGAAATCTTTGCTACTACATGAATTTCAATTGAGTATATATATATAGGTTGAGGGTAAATCTAACTTTTATACGCAAATGGATTGTAAAATAAACCAAATTTGACTGATTTGCGTTATAGATTTCTTTCATATCCTATACGCAGTGCAGTGCAATAACTGCAGTTTCTGAAAATTGAACTCAATATCCACACTTTATCATTTAGGATCTTTGATTAGACATTATGCTGCACATCAATTCAGTCGCATGGGGATTTAAACAGTCCCTGTATTATTAAATGATGATCGGTGGTGTGCGTTCATTTTGCAAACTGGCAGAGAGAGGGTAAATCACGATGAGTTTTAAACTACCCAATTTCAACCCGATTGTATAGGTCTCTCTATTCGTGTTTGCAAAATATGTCGAGGGAATGGCTGCTGTAAAGTGTAATATCCATTTAGAGAGAACCATATTTTCCCGGGTTGATTTTTCCTAATAGGTATTACTGTGACGTTCAATTTTAAATCCAACGAGCAAATTTACGACATATAAGAAAGAAGAAAAAAATTCGATTACTATCGAAGCATATATGCAAAAGCGAGTTTTTTTTTTGCCAGGCCCATATTGGTTTTTTCCCTTATTGTTTGTATATGTACATGGATGTTGGCAGGCAAATTATATCCCAACCTCTGAAAGGCGAGAGATTAGAGGAACTAGCAAATTGAAAGCGTAATCGTGTTACCCAACAATTCATCAGAGGGCTTGGAAGTGACATTAATGTAAACGGAGTTTTGAATATTATGCCTCGCAATGTCGGGATCCCCAAAACGACGTTATGCATACATGGGAAAACAAGTTAAAAGTTCACTCTGCATATAAGGCACGAACCTTTCTATGGTGGGCATTGCTCGATTTGAATGCATCAGAGATGAAAGAGATATTTTCGAGGTGTACTATTTAGAAACGAAAAATTTCCCTTAAATATAAATATACATGTATCTGTATCGCACGAAATACATGCAAATGTGCTGCCTGATTTGTTATAATTATTTGAGACGACAGCATCTACTGTACTTTGATATTCACGTAAAAATATGCATATCTACATGTAAATGTTTTCTCGAAAATAAAATTAGTTTAGACATTCATTTTCATGTTAATCAAGCAAAAATACTTCAATATGTAATTTTTTTTTCTATAAAACATTTACAAATTCGAAATGTATACATGTATATTAAAATAAATATTTTTGGTTCAAGAACTGAACTGACCTATTTGCATTCAATGGTGAAATGTTCGTTTAATAAATAATTAATAAAATTAAATTTAAAAAAAATCTTTTTCAAATTTTATGAATGTAATTCAATATTGAATAACTTCGTGTAAATTTTGTGTACATGAAGTTCTTTTACAATTTATATCTTTTGTATAAAGGCCTAACTAAAACTATATAGAACAGCAAAGACCTGCCCAATCTATGGGGTGATCAATAGCAGAGGTTTTGTTGTGTTTTTCATCATACCGGCTGTGCTAGTTTCCCATCTATAAACATTTCGACTTGTACGCTTTTATGTTCAATAGTGAAATGAAAATCTACGTTGCAAATATTGCAGGTCACATATGGCGGCTCCCAGCTTGTAATTCTCCCTCATTCAAAGCTTTTCATACATTTCTATATACGACTTAAGACAACTCGTACTAGCTGGCTTATAAAGATTGATAAACGATATTTTAAACCGAGCAGCTTTATTGCCTAATTTACCTAAATCACCTTGTAGTGTCGTTTGAAAATATAATAAATTCAAATTTGTATATCTAGATGATTAAGACATATTTCTTCTCTTAAATTGCAGGTTACGCTCCTATACGATCTTAACATGGTGGAGAAATGGGATTAACTTGACACTACAATTTCCAGCAGAGTATATACTCTTGAAAAAAAAAGGGAAAATGCTTGCAGTGAGATTTGCTAAGGTAAGATTTCTGGGGAATTGTGTCATTGACATTAGCTTTTCAGGAAATGCAAAAACCTTAAAATTGAGAATAATGTTGTACCAGCTTAATTAGTATGAATTATTTAGCGAAACATGAATTTTAGAGTCAGTGCAGGGGGGAGGCTTATGATACGTTTCTACTATATCTTCCATGAAATTGACTGATCCCATTAGCAAGTGGATAAATGGCCTCATCAAATGAGACACCCTGCGGTTACTCTACTGATATTGCTACCAAGGATAGTCAATATTCAACACACAACAGTTTTGCTTATTGTTTGTTTTAAAAACGCCATTTGTATTGCCGGGAGCCTAATTTTGACACTAGTAGTATCATAGGCTACACATGCATGCGATGAAATATGAACTAATCCTCTCTTAGTATATGGCTTTTATATCCCCCTATGATTTGCATAATGATATTTGTATTATTAGCCTCTTTACCATATACATATTTACGGCTAACATGCAACGGGAAAGTCCCCTGCCGTTTCTGTTTAGTCCCGGATTCACGAAATTCCCCCGAGAAGCCGAAAAACAAGTGTAATCACACTTTGTAAATTTCCTAACAAGTTAGCAAATATATTCAGAGGTGAAATTAGCATCCATATAGAGAGAACCTTCTATGCAAATAATGTCGTTTTGATTTTGCTTTTAAAAAGCAATATTATTACTGGACTGGTCATTCATAACGATACTGTCATATATTTGTAATATATCGAAAGAAGGAAGCCATGGTATATAATGTATTTTTCTAGGGGTAAATTCACCCCTATGTGGGGTGTGAAAAAGGGGGGCAAACCATACCTACACGAGTGCATTGCTGGGAAAAGCATTGCCTAGATTGCCCCTTTTTGATTGCGATAGACGATGATTTATAGGACATTAGAAAATAGACAGTAAATGTTATTAAAGTTTAGTTTCATAAAATATATGACACTGGCTGCGTGTATACAGTCTCGAAAAAAAGACAAAAGCACCGACACCCGTCCAATAACATATCATTAATAATATTCTAGAGGAATATTCGGAAAGGTTAGATACATTAAAAGTTGAAGCAAGAAAAAAAAATTGAAATTAATGATAATATAAAATTAATATTATTATTATTATAACGAAATTTGAATTTTCATTATGCGGTTTATTTTATCCTATTTTATCCTCTTTTATCCTCTATGACCCCTTGTCGGGGGCTGGGTGAGAAGGAATATTGTAGCCTGTTTTATCCATTTTTGAATATATTAATCGTGCTAGCATTAAATGCATGCTGGAGATGTAGTTTTATTTCTTATTTTTTTAAATTTTGTGAAAAACGGAATTTAAATTCAAATAAATTCAACCTCGCAATACTTTAGGTGTAAAACCACATGGGTAAATAATTGTGGTTCGTGGTTACATTCACCACGATTGGATTTAACATTATTATCAAAGGGGCCTAATGAGGGAACCTTGCCCACAAAAAGGCATTTTTCAATTCAAAGAGGGGTATGGGGGTTCGAATGTGTCCGTGCCGAAATGCATCATTGCGTAAGAAGGGGGAACGAAACCCCTTCATTAGGGTAAGGTCCGCGACGTAATAATTCTGATTAAACCTACCATTAAAAGCACGGATAAAATGATACAAAGGACCGAAAATAATACAAAATACACGAATAATCGAACTTATAGAGATTTTAATAGGAAAAAGATCAAAAGGAGGGCCACCACTACGAGCAAATGAGGGACCTTGTTAGTGAATTTAACAGTATGATTGTTTATGGAGTCAAGTTTATCTGGTATTAAATGGATCCAAAAAGGCCTTCCTGAATTCTGTTTCTTGATGATAAGTTGGTCTAATTTCTCATCTTCATTCGTTTTTGTTGTCAACGACGAGACGTGCTAATTTAAAAGGTGACAAAATACGTTCCTAAATTAAGATTTTTTTTTCAAAGGGCAATCGTTAACACGTCTCATGATGCGTTGAGAAGAAAACGTACTTTATTACTGAAGCTCTGAGATTGAAAGCTTTAATCTGAAATGTTATGTTGGGTAATTTATCTTGCTGAATCTCCTCCTATAGCTTGCTGCTTTTGTGTTGAAAAAGCCGTAATGTATAAAGGGTTTTTATAAGAAAAAAACTTGTGAAGATGCCATAAGTTAGTGTTGTAGTACCCGAAGAAAACTAAAATCAATCATTTCTCCCCAAACGCTATACGTATAGGGTTAAAGCTAAAACTCATCACTACACTATAGCACTGTAATTTTGCACAGCTCCAAACGTTAGAGATATTGTACAGACAGTGTTAAATAGACAGGTTGTATATATAGAGCAAGAGTACAAAAGAAGACCAAGTACCACTTTGGAAAAACCTCTTTTATTCTTGAGGATAGGGTTTTGGGGTGGAAATAGGATTGAAGGGAAAGGATGGTCACCTCCTCACGTTGGGCATTTTTCATGTAGTAAGACCTAGATGAGTTCTTGCCTGATATGGACTTTCCTAACACCTATATAAAGTTTACAACTGCATGCACAGAATATGAAATTTAAATAATGTTATAAATGCAGTGTATAATCAATGTACATCCTGTATATGCCATTGTTTTTTACAAGTCTCCTATTTTGCAGAACATCATGGGTCAAACATATTTTTGAAAATCTCATGATTTTTGTCCAGGATATCAACATAGCACAAATATATGTCCATATAAAGTAGAACCTCGATTTTATGAACTAATTTGGACCAGAGGTTGAAATTCAAATAAATAGAAAACTGATTTAAAAAAATAAATAGGAAACATGTCAATTATAAGTATTCAAAGGTTTTTTTTCTCAAAGCCAATTCCCATGTATTTAATTACACGTACATGTATGTATTTAATATAAGATTATTTAATTATATGTATTACATGTATTTAATTAATTTTCTTATAGCTGAGGCCTGCCCCAGCCAAAAAACGCACCGTGTGGTCGGCATTAGTCACGTGCTGATGAGTTAATTCGTAAAATAGAGGTTCATAAAATCGAAGTTCTTTGTCTAAGACTGTGTTGTATGTGTATCAACCGAGTTTTGAAAGCACATGAAGTATTATCTTCTTGTCTGATATGAACTTATGTAACGTTTATATAAATTCTGTAACAACTATGTAGATCAAATAATAAAATAGCGTATTTCAAGATTTCTAGAAATCTCATATTTTATGTGAGCTTACAGAACGTACAGTATGTCAACGTGTTACCAGAATTTCTGCATTGCACTCTCTACACTATGGTCAAGATGCAAGAACCTGAGAGTGCTGGTCAACTTTCGGAGGAGAGTGACCTAGTCTAAAGGGGTGCCCATAAGCAGGGTTGCTTTTGTGCAGCATTGTTGGTGTGTGTAAAGGATGGTATATAACATTTCGCAGAGTGTAAAGGGATGGAAATCTCCGGTGATAACTTCTTCGCGTTATGTTCCGTCTTGCGCTATCTGCTCTTGGACAACAAAAGGAGGGCGACTTGGATGGCAGATAAGTGGCGTGATTTAAGGAAATTGGCGCCCTTGCAACGGAAGACGTAGAAGGGCCAATTTCACAGGCGATGATCGAGGAACAATGAAGGCCCCTGAGATGGACTCACCCCCACCCTTCATCTGTACATTCTGCGTGGAATGACTGACCCCCACCGCCCATCCAATCCTGATAAGAGAGCCAAATCGCTATCCTAGACAGGCAAAAACCGGGGGTGAAAAAAGGCAGAGGAAGAGATCTAAAAGCATTAGAGCAGGGGTGTGCCAGGACCATCAGAGCGCCGATTACAAGTGTATGCCTATAGAATGACATTCTTTCTTGCAACCGTCGATATCGACGACTGTCATCTATCTGATTGAGCTGGCTGGAAATGCTAACACGTCAACCTAAGTAATCGACACTGAACAACAATGATTAGCACGCATGCATGGAATCTGAAGCAACCTCTAAAGAAACCCTCACTCTTGGTCACTTTTTTCTCTACAGCAGTGAATGAAGCATTTCTTTATGTTTTTCGCAGATGGAACTTTCATTAATGTCAATGGAAACGTAGAAGTTTGGTACTTTTGAAGTCACTTGAACAGAAGCAAATTTACTATGGTTATAATCGCTCGGTCATCAAGTCTTCTGCATTAGGTACTTCTTATATAGAACAGTTGCATTAATGCTGAGCTTAATAAAATGTTTCATACTTAACGACATTCTGATAGACCTTGATAACTGACAAATTGACAAGAAAGCTATGGACAAGAAATTTAGGACATCTTATATTTATTACACTGCAAATTAACTACTTCATATTATACAAAAGAAATGCGAAATATGCATCTTAATTTAAGTTACGTTTGTTACGATGCATCATATCGTCTTGTAATTTGCTTTAAAATTGTGATTTGCATTTTAGTGTAATTCAAGAAAGCCAATTGATACAGTCATGAAATGCAATATATCCTAGTCAAATATTTATTAGTTTTACATATTTAGGTCCTGATAATGCTGTCTATTTGAGTCTTTACGTAATTTTCTTGATACTTTCATTGTCAAAAACCAAAGATGAAAGGCAAAATGTGAAGAGCTGCTAAATGTGCAACATGCACGTTTATAAGGTATAGTGCACAATATACATGTATTGTTCAAACCATGGGCTACTTTTGACTAAGCTTTCGTATCTAGAGATACGGTTTCTTTGAGCAGAATATAACAGAATGGAGAATCTAAAATCGTTTCTTGTCAACAACAATGCTTTTTCAATATCTATATAGGGTAAGGCTCTGTAAATAATTGTTTCTTGAAAGTGCAAAGCAGTCACATGCACCACTGATGGAGAAAAAACTCCCAAACTGCTTCTTTTATTCATGGTGGCAGAAGGCCGTGGGGCAAATGGTGTTAGTATTTCCGCTTTGCTCTTAAAAGTGACTGCCTGCAAGAATGAGAAGCCTAGTGCATGGCATGGTTTTTCTACAAAAGTGAGAAGAAATCGTTTTTGCGCATGGCCCAAAAGCTAACAAAAGGTTTCTTGGATCCTGCATTTTGATTGCTGATATAAAAAAAAAACATGGTAAATCTCCTATGCTTCGCAACATGCACGCTATCTCGTTGAAATCTTCAGTGTCAATACTTTTTCACGATGCAAAGAGAAAGTGAGAGTGTAGTAGTGGAACCCATTATAAGTCCAAAATGGCACACAGTTCATCAACGCTTGTATAAAAAGAATAAAAACAGCAGCTGCTCCGTATTAACCTTGTAAACTGATAGGATAAAAAAGCAATTCAATTTAAACGGGAGGCGAAATGTAAACAAATGGAAATTGGTAGTGTTTGATCTCGTGTGTGATCAACGTTTTGTGATTTCTCCTACTCCATCCGGAGATAATAGGAAGTTTCAGCCTGTGTTATGTATTCATGGCCATAGTGCCATAGCCTTTTTTGATAGGGTACCGAAGTAACACTAATGGATGCTTGTTGTACTAAAATCAATAGTCGTTCTTGAAACCGTAATTCCTATTGTGAAATTGCAGTGTCTACTGACGCATTACCACTAACTTAAATCTGTAATTTTCAAACTACCAAAATGTCAACCTCTGGAACCAATTAATTTTGTGCATTTATAATGAGAATAATCTATGGCATTCACAATTATTTAAAATACTAGGTTTCCATAAACATATATTAACATGTTTCTAAAAATGTTTCCTTAAACATGATTCTAAAAATAATGTAGCTACTATTTACAAAACAATGGAAATTGCACGGAATAATATTTGGTTTTTGTTGTTTAAGGCTTACTAGGTTAATTTGTTTGAGTTTTGAATGTGGTTATATTTGGGACAACTTACTAATATCAGTTTGATAGAACAAGTTATGACATTTGAAATAATCAATAGCAATTAATATCGAAAGTAATTGTTAAGATAAACTGTATGGTGTTATTGCTTTAAAAAGTTGTTAGAATGAAAATTTAATTACGTTCATTATACCTGATCATTTACAGATCCATATTGCTATGGTTGACCCCCTGAGTATTAATAATTGACATTCTAGTAATCAAACAGAAGATGGTATTTCTTTTTTCACTGTGTCATTTATATAATTTTGTTTATTAGCCAATTACATGATATCGGTTTATTTTTAACCTTATTTATTTACATTTTGATAACTCTTGTTAATTGCTCTGTGTAGTTAATAAGGTCTCAAAACACTTATCTTTATACAACTAATTGAAATTAACGAATATATAAATTCGCATAATTTTAATATTTTGGCTGTAATAAGCCCACAGAATGCTCGCTTAAGTTGTTTAAACAAGTATACTTTTATGAGGCCCACGAAGATAGGCAGATCAAATAGGATTATTAATATTGCATTACACAGCTGCTTTAACTCGCAGGAAACAGATTTTACGATCATTTTTCCAGAGATTGTACATCAATAAGCTTCTGTCATACTAAATGTGAAGTGCACTTAATGAAGGAGTCTGTACAATAATCTTGTCATGTCATCTTCACATTGCACTTCACATGAGCTGTGATATATTTACAACTTTATGACACAGATAACAGTTTCTCGTAAACCATATTATTAAATTGTATATCGTTCGCTATATATATCTAGAAATTCTCATTTAGAGAATCTACTATACTCAGTAGTCAACCTCCTATACAAAAGAACTTTCATATAATTGTAATAGTTAATTGGAAAGAACTTAAAAAATGTAAGAGAAATTCAAAGAATTTATAATAAAATAAAATATATTATACCTTTAGCTTTGGATATTTATCAATATACATTACCACTTTAAGCTTGTCATGGATAGATAGGTTAAGGATGAAAAATTGATGCCAGCTAGATCGTCTTTTTAAGCACCAATGCAGTGATTTTTCATTGCCTCGTTACCCCATATCGTAGAGGTTTAATGTTGTAGATCTCTACTTTTTTTCCACGTCGAAACATCAATAAAGCACAGGCGTTATCTGTTGTTCGTTTCGTGTCGCCCAAATCTGTGCAAGTGTAAGTCTATACAGGCGACAATCATTGAAAGACAGCATATATAGAAAAAAAAGGGGATAGACGAACACCCCCATCGCATTCAATTAACCCCTACACAATACAATTTTCCGAAACTAAATGATTACTCTATCGACTGAGATCCACGAAATCGATCGTCTCTTCGTGCAATTGAATGTATAAATAATAAAAGGAAATTCGCTTTAGTTCCATAGAGCCGTCTCTCAAAAGCCCATTACAACCGTAGACCCATACTACATAAAACCGAGAATTACGAGTCACAGCTATTGAAAATAAGAGGAGTGTCAGGGGCACCCATCAGACCCCCGCATCTCTCATCTTGGATTTCTGATTTTCAATGAGGTGAAATGAGTCCACATCCAATGTTTCATTTGCCTCCTGCAGGGAACAACAGGCCTCTCCTCTTCATCCCCCGTGTCCATCTATCCTTTGTATGCCTCACCAAGGAGGGTCTGGAGTGGACATGATACTCACAACCTTTCGCACTATTTTGACTCGATTACAACTATTCGAAACCGTGTGCAGTTTGGGTGGTATGCACGTGATAGACATTTCGGATTTCCAAAGGTTGTTGCAGACTGTCTTCTATGAGTTAATAGCGCCATTCTCTGCAGTGGTCATTTTAAATGCATGTACTTCCATATACATTCCTGACACTATAAAGCCTGAAACTTTTTTTAGAATTTATTCATTTATTAACATTCACCTTCTAATTTCTAAATTATAACAAAAATTTGTGAATGCCCTTATCAAAATGAAAGTACAAATATACAAAGTGCAGTTTTTTGGAACAACTTAATATACTTATTAGTATAGACATTTTGGATTACTTATTAGTATACTTTCGTATATTTGTAAGTACACTTTACAGAGTAAAGTATACTTTATTTTCAGTTGTCAAAAAAAGTATACAAATAAGTATTCTTAGTATTCAGAAAAGCACTATTGATTTTGACAATAATCGCAATTTTTGATTAAGTATAATGTACGTGTTTTTCATAAAGTTTATTTATAAAATTATCTGTTATTTTTTTATAACACTTAGCAAGAATTCTGAAGTAAAGTCACCTGAAGAAGGGCATAGAAGCCCAAAACATAGTACCAAACTGAAACTAAAAATGTTGCCAAGCTGAATTTCTATTTAAATGTTAGACTTCATGAACACACTGTATGTCAGAAATTTCTAACAAAGCTAGTTTTTCAAAAGCATTTCTTTGTAAAAACCCCATCAGAAAATAGAAAACTGGTTGAATGGCCAGTTTGTTTGGGAAAAGGGGCATTGGTGCAGGAAGACCTGCCATCACAGTCCTCCGATTGTGTCCCTTTTTTTCCTCGCTTTGCATGCTTTCCATCTTCGGATCTCGTATTTTGCTCCAATTGAATTTCTAAGGTTTCCTTGGTAGAAGTTTTATACATTCTCAATGCAACTAGCAATTCATCACATGACCATTTTCATTTCACCTCCCCAACATGCATGCCATTCAGTGGCACGCACGCCATGATTACTGCTCGATGCATCAACCGGAAATCGGTTTTCTTTCTTCTACATTTCTGTGATTCTGGCCCCATCCTATCCTATCTCCACTGCCTCTCTTGGGCCTTTGTGTGCCTTGATGGAGTTTCATGTTTTCATCAAATTGGACCAATATTTAGCGGTGGCCACTTCGCTCTGTTGCAGGCCATCACCACGAAACCTTTTAAGTCATCTTTATGTGCATAATAATAGATATGAAATTGGCAATTAATTGGGTGGGTCGACGCGTCCATTGAACAGTTCCTATAATTCACTAGCATTGAAAATGCGGAAATGAATGTAGATAATGGAAGCACGATTAATCCAGATCAACCCCTGCCCAACATTGTAACCACCCCTCACCCCTTTTTTGAAGGTTCAAATGTCGAGATGGGAGGACATAATCACGCACTTCTAATGTGTGAAGAAATATGTTAAAATAAGAAAAAATTAAATAATTTCAATGTCCAATATGCACGACATTGCACAATATAGAGTACAAATTTGAACTGTGCATTCAACAATTTATTCAACAAAATTTTGAATTATCTCTCTTGAAGTATTTTAATATGGAATCTTATTTAAGCATTCCCTTAAACAATTTTTGGTCGACAACACAATGCTGTAATGTTTCAATGGATACCTGCTAAATTTAGGAATTAATGCATGTTTAATGCAACTTACACTTTATCGTGAAAACTATGTACATGTACTCTAAAGCATTTTCCTAAAGTAACTACATTTAGGTCCAGTAGAAACATCTGTTTGGGAACAGTTAAAAACCACCCCCAATGTCATTTTGGGTAAATTTCTCAAAATGGTAAATGGAGTGCTGAGAATTGACCCATGAGTTGGGTCACTAACTAGCCTCCATATGTCGCACTTTCACCAAATTGCCAACACCATTAATTAAGGTTTTCTATCCAATGTCACTTTCTAATTACAATATATCTTCAATTAAATGACCCGAAATAGCATCTGCGTCTTCCATTCTTTTTTGTTAGTTTTTTCACATTTTCAAAAAACTTTTTATATAAAAAGTAGTCTGACAATTTCTTGCCTATAATCTAACATTATGCATGCATGAGAGGCAACTTCCCACATATATTTTAGGTTTAATATTTAGCTGTCATCGCCATTCTTAAATCATCTTATGTGGTCGTGTAATATATAATATAGAATTAATGATTGTATGTTCCTATTAAGAGTGTTAAATTTAGTTACATATACGTGCGGACATACTAAAGTTGCTATGCAAATTCGAATGAAGTTATTCCATCATGCAGCCACATGCACTGTATCCCGTTCTTTAATTCATTATCAATGAAGATTTAATAATGGAATAATCGATAAGTGCATGCTCTCAATTAACAAGTTTAGCCTGACAGCTTGTATCACAACTTAATTAATGAGAAGCTGTAATGAAAGCCATAAGTTATGGCACTCTGATGCGCTTGTGGTTATAATAAAGGTTCTTGTGGTCAGAAATGTTCATGCGGTACATACATTTGGAAGGTTCGTGCCTATGCAATGTTACATTTGACAACCCCCCAAGTCAACATCCCCTATTCATGGAAAGCACGTATTTCATAAACTGTAAGCCCTTATTGCATAATAGTGCATCGATACACATTGAACTCAGATTGCATGGTGGCCATATACTATAGCCAAACCTTTTCACAAATATCTCGAGTTTTGGGTTAATTAGTTCAATTTTTGCTGAATCACAAATCCTCAACCTCCCCCCCACCCCCCACGTGCAATTATTACTCTTGCATGATCACCCTCTGTGAGCAATGAGCACTTTATCAAAAAAATGCATTGATGATTTTCGTTCTGCACGCCCTTCATTAAAATGGTTAAATGAAATTTGGGATGTGGCTTTTAATGGTTACGTAAGTTTGTTACTGGGAAAAATGACATTGTAGCCCATGGGTAAAATTTTAATTGGATTAAATAAGTCATAGATGCTACAGTTTGTAATCAATAATGCTACAATAGGTATAGTCCATGAAGATGAATGGTACCATGATGATTTAATTGAGTTGGTTAATCCATATACAGTAAACATGAATTTGATTTTTTACAATACCCTGCAGGGTGTCAACTTGAAAATAAATTGTATAAGTTACAACTATAAATGATGTTGTATTGCACCTTAACCTTATTAAAAAAAGTTTGAAGTTTGGGTGGGCCCCTGTTTTTCCTGTTTTGTCTATACCACTGGCGATATCTTATATGTTAATGCTGAAGACATTGTCACATATGATTTTGTAATATCGTAAAATCCCCATGGCGTCAATGTTCTTTTCTGTTCTACATTGTCTCAATAAAATAAAGATGCTACTTAAAATTGGCCAGCAGAGTAGCCATTAGCCACCAAATGCTCTTGCAATCTGATCCGCCGAAACATTAACTGTCAAGGCTCATTAACCATGGAATGGAAAAGGCACTTGGGCATGATGCCCTCGAATTACCTTGGGCGCTTCCCGATCACCCGCAAATTGTAACATGATTTATGGAGATTTTCACGAGTAGTACATTTGGTGTTAAAACACCAACAGGCGTGAATCTCTCACCATTTTCGAAATAGAAAACATATGGCCAAAAACTTTTTTTACTACTCGGATACAAAAAAAAAAAATTCATGGACCACCATGGAAAGGGAATCCAAAATGAATAACAGCTAAACAAATTGTTAATTTAGTAAAAAAAAGCATGTTTTAACTGCATTGCCATATAATGTCATGCAGGTCAAAACCACTGCAACATTTTCGTATTAAATCTCTTAATTAAATTGAGCGTAGGGTTGAAGGCTGCATCTTATTACAGGGTTTGTGTAATTAAAGCTGCTAAAACATTGTAATGTTTGACTTGAGATTGATTGTCAGACAGATGCTAGATTTCAGGATAAACTTCAAGAGTGTCTCTGAAAAGCCTTTAGTCCAACTGAAAACACTCATTTGCAAATTCTTTGTCCCGGATGTAAATGTCCATCAAACTTGCATTTTGAGAAGAGGACCATACCACCAATTGGCAAGATCATGGACCATGCCCATAAAAATTCGAATTGTGGTGACCATTTTAAAGCGGTTTTGTCTTTAAATGCCCATTTATCACTGGGGACTGTTTGCAAGTTGACACCGAGTGTATAGGTCTACACCCTCGTGACACTTCGCGGCATCTTTCTATGCCAACTATGTGACACTATATTTTTCTTCAACATTTTAAACTGGCCCTAGAGAATTTCAAGCCCACTGCCATATATTTCCATTAGTCATCCGTAATGAGCGCTTCTTACATGTTAAATTACCGAAGACAAATGTTGTCAAAGGAAAAGACGTCATAAAACATGATCCGCGAATATGTGAACCCAGATTTCAAGCAAACTACTAGGGCCCCCAAAGATTTCCCATAATCAACCATGTGAACTTCTAAGTATTAAATTTGTTTTTGAAACACTGTTTGATCTGTGTATTTTAAAATTGATTAAGGGGGAACGAAACACCTTTAATATGGGGAAATCGTAGAACGAATACAGCTCCTGTTTTAATTTAAATTTTTAA
>JAQGCC010003812.1:0-14450 GCA_034698905.1 Xestoiulus laeticollis
AACTGAGTGGACGGATAGACCACGGTCTAGGAAAATCTCATTAAATCGAGATACTCAGATTAATTCCGTACCTGACAGTTCTTTTCGTGAATTTTGGTCATACATCCCTAAGGCATTTTAGGAGGGGTGATGCTCACTTGACATACATTAAAAAAACATGTTTTAACAAAAAAATATATTTATAGTATATGACGTTGTTAGTGTTCATATATTGGGAATACTGTGAAACGTATTACACACATTTTCTGTGAAAAGATATTGTAAATATATTCAACATATTGTATTGTACACTTGCATTATCTGTGAAAAACTATTCTAAACATATCAAATTAATACATGCATATTGAATTATACAATTCACGAATTGTAATTTCTGTAAAATATTTAATAAGGGTATTGTATATAATTGCTGCGATAAGCAAATGGTCCAAAATAAATGAGAACGATAATTAATTGGAGCTAGGCGTTTAGTTTTTATTTTATGTCCTTTTAATGTACCTGTTACATGTACATTTTCGCATAAGTTTATTAATGTGCCTAATCGTATCATCTTTTTGATGGTGCTTTTGATTTCACTTTAATGGTGAACTGATAGCCAGTATTAATAATCCCACATTTATTTAAGTGTCATTAATCCATGTCAAGTTGAATGTCCCCTCTGATGACAATACTAATTTGCTGTCACTGATAACTTCCTGTATATAAGGAACTACCAAGATCGATGTAACTATCAACATAACGTCATTTAGGATTTCATGTATAGAAAATATGAAACAATTTATCATAGGTTGGGCAGATATCGATGATGGTAATCAAACAGCGCTTTGTAATTCATGACTACGTTGTCAATTTATCACATCAATTTTTTTTTGATTTTAAGTTGGGTCTTGTTGCTTGAGCTGAGATAAATTATTTTGACACTTAATGTAACTCTTTCGCATTTTCTTGTAATGCCGCGAAAGTTGTTTTTAAATCCAATATATAGTGAACTCCGCTTAATGGAGCATTCTTTTATTCTATAAAAAATTATCATTTTGTTATCAGTCAATTTTAAATAATTACTTATTACATATAAAATAATTTAACGTTATTGTTTCAAAGGTTTTTATAACTTTGTAGTTGTATTTGCATGACTACCCATGCAAAAATAATGAGCAGAAAAATATAAAAGTGCATTTTCTGCAGAAATTAATTTGCAGAATTGTTAAAACAGAAAACATGGGATATAACTTTCCACCATAATTCTGCAGAATTTCTTGCAGAGCTACGTTTTCAGAAATTACATGATGAAAAGTGTATGCTGCATTTTCCTTTTTTGCAGTTATTTTCAATATACATTATACAAATACCATTATGCTGAATAAGGCACCATATATAATTCCAAGTGCAAGCTATAAGAATTCCTCTAATGATTTTTTTTTAATTTAGCAATTTTAGTTTCTGCAGAAATGCAACTTAATTGATTCTGCAGAAAAAGTCACCATAATTCTGCAGAATTCTGAGAGATTTTTTTATGGGTACGCTAGTATATACAATCAGGCCACAAATACAACTTTAGCATTGAAATGTTAGGGTAAAAACAGCGTAGAGCATTGAGCATGGAGCATGGAGCATGGAGCATGGCATGGCCTTGAAATACAGCGTTTCGATTGGTTTCTCGATGGCGGGAATTTCAGATTGCCCAATCGAAACGCTGCATTTCAAGGCCATATTATTCCATGCTCTACGCTGTTTTTACCTATAGAAATGTTGTGCTGAAATGAAAACAATGCATACCAGAAAATATTTTTGAATAAGTTTATTTACAAGTGAACGCATCTGATGTATATCTATTGATAAAATTTCGGTATTTGATTAAACGTGTGAAGACAGCTGGGGATCCACATTCAAAATCAAGAGAAACAATTCCAACTGCATAATAACGACTGTTGTAGCTTATCATCAATGGTCCTCCTTTGTCTCCCTGAATATAATATAATTATTGATGATATAACCGTTCTTATTAAATTAAAAAAAATTGAATACACTTACATGGCAAACACCATTTCCTTGTTTTGTTGCACACATCATCCTTGATGTAATTTTAAATTCAGGAATTGTGCTGCTATTGTAAAGACTTTTGCATTCTTCGTTGGTTAATATTGAACCTGTGGCTTTCTTTAACACATGTTCACCTATAATAAATTATCAATATCATATTAATAAACATGTTACATTAACTTTTCGAAAATATTGTTATATTCAGCTTACCCAGTTCAGATGTTTCCCAGCCAGCAATAGTTGTAGTTTCATTAGTGAAATCCAATATAAGTTTCTTGGATTGCATACATATAGGATGAATATTTTCAGTCAAATCGATGGTATATTTCATCTTAACGATAGCTAGGTCATTGTTGAAAATAGATGGTTTGTTATACTGTGGATGGATCAAAATACTTCTCGCCAATACTTTAATAGCAGAAGTTTCGAAGGTATTATTTTGATTATTTATCCCCAGGTAAACTGTTACTCCTCCCTTATCGGCACTGAAATATTTTAGTTTATATTAAAGTTGATTGTATTAATTAAAGAGCTCTATCGACTATTATATTTTTCTTACTTTCGAGTACATGAAGCGGATGTAAGGACGTGTTTGTTGGTTATCAAAAATCCTTCGCAGAAATAGAATTTCTCAGCTTTTTTGATAGTGAGATATACCTATAAGATTGAATAGAATTAATTGGTGATAAACATTTTATTATCGAACTTCCCGTTAATTACTGATTAAAAATTTGCATTACCATCCATGGGAATTCACTATTGAATGCTTCCACACCACCAGCGAGTCTTGGAGTATTAGAAGTGCCACAAACTGATATTAATATAGCAAAAAATTTAAAAAATTAAAACTATGAATTGGTTACTGGTGCACGTGTTGTTAAAAGTCCTAAAGCTCATGTACTTACAACATGCTGTTTTATTATCATCAGATACTTTTGGTGCATCGGCGGTTATTAAAGTGAAATCTAAATGAAATCATATAAATCTTTAATATTTTAAAATTTATTGTTAAGAAGTAATTTCCTGCAGCATTGTCCAACTAATTCTGAAATCTTCACTTACTGGTTGTTAAAACTTGAATTTCGTTTTCAGTTAATTCACGGATCGTTACACTTGGAAATGTAGAATTAACAGCCTATATAATGCAATGAAAATTGTATTAAATATATATTTTATATACAACAAGTTTGCTATATATGGAGAATATAAAAAACTTACCTTATTAATTTGTAATAGTACAAAAAGAGTGACTAATGCGTATGATTTGCAAAAGGCCATTTTTCTGAAAAGTTCTTCTAAAATAAGACCTAAAGACAGCGGAATAATTGCACGAGAACACTAGAACCTAACTAACTAGAAGTTAGAAACTCAAAACTATTACACATATCGAGGGTTCATATATATATAGTGCAAAGGAGTTGAAAGGGCATTGGACAGGAAGGGCCAGTAACCCTACAACCACGTGTTCAGGAAATTGACAACAGAAGGTCCTACGTCCTACTTCTAGCTACCTTCTGTGAATACCAAATGGTTTTTGTCGTTGAATTGATAAGACTGCATCATTAGACCTTAAGTCTAGACATGACCATAAGCCATTTGAACTTTTGTCTTCTTTTAATCCTTCTGTCTTTAATTTTTTTCGATTTGTCATCGAATGTCGCGACATATGTCTAAGGTCCCCAAATTTCCGGTTCACCCATATTTTCAATATAATTATCCGAAGATTTTAGACAAAAATAATGAAACATGAACTAAGCATAAATATTTTATTGTAACATTTTACACAAGTAAAAACTCATTTTTCGAGGACTAACACGAACAGCTTAATAGTTTAAAAAAATAAATATAGTCATTAATTACAAGCTTACAAGCAAATTAAAAGCTTATTCCTAGATCTTATGGACAAGATTGTGTAGCTCCAATAACTTTATTAACAAATTCCATAAGATAGTCCACTCTTGCGTACACTCCAGGGATGTTTGGTCTGGCACAGCCAATGCCAAATGATACCACTCCAATGGCAGTGAATCTTCCATTATCTTCATGCATCAATGGTCCTCCAGAATCACCCTGCGATAAACACGAATTGTCATCAATACGCTTATTAAATTAGTTTTAGATGTTTAAACATTGCTTGGAATTGCAAATCCTATTACCTGGCAAGTGTCAATAGTACGACCTCCAGCACATATCATGGCGTCCGTTATGGTAATTCCCCTTTTAGCATAGGTGCCTTTACAAGTACTGTCATCCCAAACCTGGACTGAAGCTTCCATCAAAACGTCACTGGATTGTCCGGCTAAATTAATTTTAAATAAAATTGTTTTTAGACAAATGCATAATGGATCATCATCAAATACTACACAAGTTGAAAAACTAGATGGTTAGTGCAAAAAAGCTAACAAATTCTCCTTGTATTGCAGATATAAATGGATTTTAGATGATTTTTTGGTTACACTGTAAACTGCATATTTGATGTTCAGTAATTGAAATTATAGTTTTATTTAATATGTGTGGCCTACTGTCACAAATCGTCAGAATTTGAAATTGTTAGGAATTATAAGATTGAAATTATTACATTTTAAATTATTTTACAAACTTCTAATTCTTACGTTTCTAATGCTTTAGACAAGAAAATATACATGGTTACATGCAGTAATTGGAATTAGCAATTATATTGAATTAGTAAACACATTAGATCTAATTTTAAATTACTTAACACAATTTTTTTCAAAATTGTAAGATAAAACATGAATATTTTGGATGTTTAGCCAAGAAAATCTACTTTGCATCAGTGAAAGTAAATGGCACATGTGTGGCCAATTGTCGGAATTTATAATTTATTATTATTAATTTCTGATGAATTTGAGGATACATAAGTTTTCCATTTTGGTACAAAAATGGTAAAAATTATTAGCCAAACACATCGATATTGAAGACCTTTTAATTGTCAACAATTTAAGGGTTAAATGAATATGGTCCTACCTTCAGACAATGTTCCCCAGCCAGCAACTGTCACTGGTTCACCCGCATAATCATGTTTGTCAGACGGAAGACATAATGGTCGAATGGTAGCAGAAAACTTTACTGGAGTTTTGAGAGTAATAACAGCAATATCTTCACTGTTTCCAAAAGAATTATAACTAGGATGATTGTGGATCTGGCTAGAACCAATTTTAACTGATCCGAACTCTGGATGAGCGATGTTATGCACTCCCATGGTTGCAGTTACAGAACCACCGGAAGCTCTGTAAAATAAATTTATTTAATATGAACATGTTAATTTGTTTATTATGAAAAATTTTATGTAAGTTTTATTGCTTACCCAGCAGTACAATGAGCAGCAGTAACCACGTGTCGATCAGTGGCCAAAAATCCTCCACATTGAAAAGTCTGACCTTCTTTGTTTATTTGCAGAAATACCTGATAATTTAATTAAACTAGCTTTTAGTGCTAATTCTAAATTACAAAGCAGAATAAGTTTTGAGTAAAATATGCATTTACCAGCCATGGAAATCTGTGAGGGGCAGTTTCAGTTCCTCCTACAATTTTCTGAACACTTGATGTCCCACATTCTGGTGATTAATTAACAAAATATACTTTTAAAATATATTGCGATTTTTATATACTTCGAGTTGTATTTTATAAATTTCACTTACCACAAGCCCAGTTTGGGGCGTCATCTTTAATTTCTGATTCTGTTGAATCGCTAACAGCAATTAGATTGTCTTAAATAAACGACAAATTTATTAATTTTAGATGCCAATTTAGATACATTGATTTGAAATGTCGCATTCTTTTCAGTGTAATTTTTAAAAAAAATGCATTTCAGTCATGCGCTTATTATCATATATTGAAAAAATCTACTTACTTGCTGAAACGTTACGGAATTCAGTGACATTTTGTCCATTGGATATCTATAAAAATACTTCTTGATATAGATTTTCGATATTTTAAAGTGAAATATTATCATGCATTATGCATAAATTGCAAACAATAACTTATTAGATAAATATTTGACTACTTACCATAAACTTAAAAGTCAATAAGATACTTAAAGCAAAAAGCTGGGTGTTGATGACTCTTAAGTGCATTTTTGCTGGAATTGTGTTAGCTCAGTTGAGTTAGTTTAAGTTTTGAAAAATTTGAAAAAAAATCAGTCTCTTATATAGTAGTCAAAAAGGATAGGTTTCTTCGAACTAATTAACCTGACAGGTGTATATATGTCTCTTTTGACATGAGAGGGGTTTTGATAATTGGATTAACCTCGTTTGACCCGGTTTAAGGTAATGCTGGAAATGCAAGGAGTAAAAGGATATAGTAAAATTTAGTACAAAAAAGGGAAAAGTTGATCTACATGTCATTTTCACAAAATGAAATCTAAAAATACTTGGTTTCTTTATCCAATTAGTAACTTTTCAAATGTTTAGGTCAAATAATTAAAATGGTCCATAATCTGTATAAGCTGTTAATGAACGTTTAACAAGTAAGTGTCAAAGATACCATAATCTATTTGCCACCATTTTTTTGCACTTTAAGCAAATTAGATTAAATGCACAGTGAAACCTGTGAGATTGAACACCTTTATAAAGTGAACACCTCCCTAACTTAAACACTTTTGGCTGGTCCCGGACAGCTTCCATAGAAATAACATTAGGACAGACCTCGATTCAATGAACACCTCTATACTTTTTAAATTGAACACTTTTTTAGTCCCCAGAATGGGTCTAACCTCTACATAATACACTTGACCAGTCTTCACCTGATAAGGATATTGTTTTTGATGATTATATCTTACCAGAATTTCTTCAAAAAGAGCTTACTGATAATTATGAAAATTTTGACAATGATTTAATTGTACATGCATGTGATGATAATCAGGGTGTGTGTGTGTCATCCAGAATATCGTTGAAACTGATGATTCCGATGGAGAGATCATCAATGATCGAAACAAAAAACAACAGTCTATTACAGATTTCTTTAAAAAATGATTTATGTACATGCACTGAAAGGACTGTGTGCATAATGGTATTCAATTGCATACATGTAAAATAAACATAGTTCACATGGATATTGTCTTTTCATAGCAAACCTCCATACAATGAACACCTGTCTAATATGAACACTTTTGCCTGGTCCATGGATGTTCAATGTAGACAGGTTTCACTGAATTAGGCTATTTAAGTGCAAGAGGAACTACATTACATTAAAGTATCTAACTTTCAAACTTAGATGTAAAAAGCTTCATCTGTATTTTCCAATCGTCAATGTTTTTGTCTATTTTCTTCACCGATTTCTTAATTTAAATTGGTTAATAAATCTTAAAATAATCATTAAAAAAATAATTAAATAAATAATTTTAAAACATGCTTGAGTCAAGTTATGAATAAACATTCATAACTTGACTCAAGCATGTTATACATAACTTTTGAAATTTGTTACTGAAACAACACAACGTATGCACATTTATTTAAATTAAATATGTATAGTAATTAATTAATGGATTAACGATTAATAAGGTACTGTAAAGAAAATTAACAAAATTGATAACGTTTGAAAAAAATTATTTTTATTTAATATTTTTCAGATTAACAGATATTTTTTGTCAATACATGACTGCAAATTCCAGCATCAACTGGTGATTAACAGAAATTTCAAGAATAAGAACTATAAATCTCCCAATAAGCATCCGTCTCTAATAAGGGCCGATTCTCTATTAAGCAAGGTAATTGTGTTTTGTAATATAAAATAAAAATAAGGTTCGGGTCTAGGAGACTTAAAAAGCAGTAGCTAAATGACCTTTCACATGCCGGTGCCACTTAAGCAATGTGACAAGCATATGGTGCCCAATTCCTTTGCTTTTTTTAGTAAAATTAGTTTTTGGTTCATGTGCAACTTATCGCTGATTTGAATGAACTCGCCATAAAATCTGGTTTGCAAAAATAATGGCAAAGCACAACATTACAAAGCATATAAAATTTTATTAAACATATTAAAGGCATTTATTTTATTTACATTGCAGAAAATCAAAATATTGAGCACTATATATCGCCAATGATATCATCAGGAATGGAAAGTGGATGCCCGCAATGCCAACTAAAAACGGTTGGTGAAATTGGCTTCAATCCACTGTTTGTCAGAACGATATTCATCAATTTAGGTGAGAGGATTTCAAATTCGGATTCCTTCTGTAAATATAAACGTCAATGCAATGTCTAAATATTAATTTTGTTCTTAATTATTAGATTATGCCTATTTTATTAAGAGTCGAGATCTAATACCATATAGTACCTTAGATCCACAATAAAACACTGGCGAGTTATATTGTGTGAGTTTAGGTACAATGTCACCGACATTAATGGCACGATCACAGAGTTGTTTAGCTGCAAATTCAAAAAGATAATTTCTTCATGAAGTTTTTTTAATGAATTCATGAATCTTGCCATTTTTGATTTGTTGAAGATATGAAAAGTATAAACACATACTTCCTAATATGACGAAGCACAATTTTCCAAGGTAATGTCGGTATTCCAATTGATCAACAATGTCCAAAACATTGATGCTAAAATAAAATCAAAAAATTATAACATCAACTACACCAAGTAAGGTATAGACTAAATAGATATTCCTGGTTTATAAAAAAAAAAGAAATTTTTCTAAATTAAGGATCCCATGGTTAGTAATTACTTTTAGGAATTTTTTTAGGGAATTACTTTTATAGATAAATGGACATTGGGTATCATGCATGCATTTTTGCACTATTATCTACATGTATACTGCATACCTGCATGCCTTTGTCAAATCGATGAGGACAGCCATGAGATGAACCTCTAAGAGATCAAAATCTGGAGAAATCTTAGAAAGGATATTCACTTTCCTGAAAGTAACATGAATGAAGAGAACAAAAACATGAATTATTTAGTTTTACTAAAAAAAGGAAATTAAATAAAGCAAATTTTGTGGAGATGTATATAAAGCCTAAAAATGAAAGATGTCCACATGCATTCATAAGAGATAAAATTATTAGCTCTGCTGCTCATTTTTAATAACAAATAGCTCATAATTGTTTCCAGGCATGGAAATGCAGAGTTACATTGTACATGTAGTTCTAAAAAACGTACGGCTTCCTCGATCATCACTGACGTACACCGTAGACCCGTATTTCTTCTATTTCTTTTCCACTACTTTTTCACCATCAATTTTTAGACCCTCATTGGACCTTAAAGTTGCCCTCAACGACAACAACAACCTGTTGTGTTATACTTTTATTCACAGGTTTGGCATATTGTGGGAATTGGTGGATATACTTACATGTATGTTGGCTTCCCATACCCATGGCAAGCTGTATGGTTGTATGGTACGTACCACATGAGAACAGAACTCTACATCGATTTATAAATGAACTAACTGTCATTTGCCTGAAAACAACTACTGAAAATCAAGAAAACAGAGATACATGCATATACAAAGATAGGACTCGAACACATGTAGGCCTATATACATTGTATGTTCAACGATTTACGATTAAATCACTTACATGTTTATTGGAGGAATTTCATGACGAGAGGATTCCTTCAACAAGCACTTGGCCAAGTTACTCTTACCAATACTTTCAACACCAACAATCTTAAATATAAGAAAAATTACAGAAAGTTAGTACAAATAATTAGGCCTACTGTATGATCTTATGATCTAAGCATCGATAGGCTACTCACCAGTGCTAATACGTCCATTGCAAACCGTTTTTCGAGACCACTGGCCTGCTCATCCATTGTCTAATATTTGTTGATAAGTTTAGATTGCCAATATTCTTTTGATTCAATCAAAATTTGACACTTTTACCGCTAAATTAAAATTGTCCAGTTTCAAAATTAGTGCGTCAAGCTACCTATAGATGGCGCCACAGCACATGCATTAAGATACAGTAGAAGGAATGTTTACAGGGGGGAACAAAAGTTACACAAAGTAAGGCAACAAAAAATCAAATGTCTCAAAATAAGATTACAATTACAAAATTATATGATGTTACTGAGAAACCAAAAGATAATGATTATAGTTTAATCACGAAGGCCTAACTAACACAAGTTAGGTTTTAATAAATTAATATATTTGAGAAAAACTATTTTTACTACACGTATACATGTACATATGTAGGCTATGTACCACAATTTACCATTTATTTAAAATACACAAATAAAAGAAAGTTAAGTTATACATTAGTATATTGATATTTGTGTATAATAGTTGTAATCATTTCTAAAGCTGTAAAACTGTCACTATAAGATAAACTTTTGTTTTTTCAATCTTTTTTCAATCTTTTTCAATCTTGAAAAAGGCTAAATCAGAGATACAATTTTTATTAACTTCAAATGATCATTATAATAAATTATTCAGTTCCGTAAATAATATTAGCAGATTCCAACAATAACAACAACAACAATAACAATAATTACAATAATGTGGTGAAATTTTATAAAATGTCATTTTTATATATACATGTATGTTATCCCTGGTAAAAAAAAATAGAAAAAATCTATGATTTTTATTATTATTTAACCTATTGATTTCTATTGTTGAGAATAGGATCATAGAAAAATCTTTGTTTTCTATTAGTTTGAACTGTTTTAATTCATTGTCAAATGATCCAGTCAATACAATGATATAGAAACCAATAAGATCAATATAATTTTTCTATTATTCTCTATGGAATTTTAAACCAGGGGTTGTCACTATGCTTTCACTTTTCATATAATGTTACAAGTAAAAATTATTTGCGGTCTATTATAAAGCCATTATACTTCACTTTGTATTCTCGCAAATCTATTGCAATTCAATACTGTTTATAATTATTGACAATAAATAATTGATACCAAATATTTAGACATTTATTTGCTACAAAATAAGTGGCAACAAATAACTAACGTTTGCCAAAGTCAACTTTACACCAAATATATACCGTATATTTGTTCGAAAGATTATTTTCTAGGAATCGATGACATACATCGATATGAAATATCTAGTTACACTTAGCAACCAAAGATTGTGTTTCATTTTCTAACATATTTCTGAGCTTGATGGTTGTTGTTTGGAAGTTATAATTATAAGTTGAACATAGAACTAATGAAATGGGATTCAAATTCTGGACATTTCATCTAATTGTCTCTGGATTTTTTTTCGTATTTGCACATTGTGAACAAGGTATTTAATTTCATTGAAAAACGAATTTTTTTATGTTATCTAGTTTTATAAATTAGGTTTTGATCATTTTTCACGCAGTTGACAAAAACATAGTGTGTTACTATGCCTTGACTAAGCCTGGAGCAATTGGCGATCTTCAACCTGAGTTTATTGAAGCAGATTTATGTACTCATATAATTGTAGCATTCGCTACTATTACAAACAACAGTTTGGAACCGGAAAATCCATACGATATTGATGTATTTATGTTGAATTTTTATAACTTAGAAAGTTGTGTGGTATAATTTTTTTGTGGTATAATTTAGTATAATTTTTTTCACATGTAATCATTAATAATTTAATATGTTTATTTTTGAAGTCGTATCAAAAAATTATGAACCTGAAACTAAAACGTCCATCACTGAAAATAATACTGGCTGCAGGAGGAGGAAATTCTGCTGCCCAATTCTCGAAAATGATACACACAGCTGATTCCAGATCAAGGTACATTAGTTTGAATAATACTTATCAAATTTTGGATATTGTGGAATATAATACAGTTATAACTGATGTTATAAAATATGGAAGTGATTAACTACATTTGGGGTGTGTCTGAATATATTTGGGAACAAGTACAATTAAACGTTCTATAATAAGAACTATACAAAAAAATTGTAATTAGTATAACCTGTAACACCTGGTGAATTAACCACTTCTGCATAGAGACCACATTACATAAAATGGTTTTAGTGCAAATATGTAGTGCAAATATATGGAAAAAGGACCTATCTAAATTAAGAAATACATTATTATTCTCTATATACTAAATGAAAATACATGTGGTTTGTTATCAGCTTTATTTTCTTGAATTTATCATTCAATTTGCAGAAATTTCACTATAAAAAATTATAAATTATTTGTTGGTGTTAAAGTGACTGTTGTGAAGGCTAACCATTTGTTCAATTTATTCTTTTTAGTTTCATTAATCAATCTCTTCCATTTCTGCATCAATACGGATTCGACGGTATACTTTAAGGATTTTTTTTAAATGATACTTTATACTATCCTGTTTCATAGTCTTCTCTAAAGGCCATAATGTAATGACAGGTTTCGATTTGGATTGGGAATTTCCAGTGTTTGATACAGGTGATCTAGAAGACAGGAATAGATTTGTCACTTTCCTGAAAGTTGGTGGATTATTATAGGCTAACATATTCGCCTCTATAAAACGTAAAGTGCTGGATTCCATTTTCCCATAACTTTGTTTTTATGATAGGAATTCCGTGCTGCAGCTGATGCATTTTGGCCATCTTCAGGAGAACAATTTTTACTAAGCGTCGATGTTGCTGCCATACCATTGATGGCACGTGTATCTTATAACATTTCAGAGATGGCAAAGTAAATTATTGCATATTTAATTCAATTTCACTGATTTCACAATTTGATTTAAATTTTTTTTGTTTCATCAGGTATGTCGATTTTGTTAACATCATGTGCTACGATTATAATTTTTTTATTTGGTATAATCCCTTTACCGGACATAATAGTCCATTATTTAAACGAAGCCCTCAATCTGGATACCTGGCTTTACTAAACGTGGTAAGATGACAGAATATCAGATCATTGTCATTTTGTCTTTTTATTGTAATGTATTTTATGTCAAAGCCTTACTCAACAAAAATTCCCTATTCAACTTTGTTCACACGTATTTAAATTGCTGGCATAATTAATTCTCATTCAGCAGTTGTACTCCTAAAATCCAAGACATTTTTGGGCATGTCAATCATTAGTTTTTTGAAACTGTCAACGTGTAATTAGTCTCCCCTGTAGCAAACTTGCTAATGGTTTAGGTCTTACACTAATGTCTGTCATGCCCATTCAAGTTGCATTCTCCAAGAATCGACCTATAGAATTGAGACCCTAAGACCTATAGATCCTTGTATGACATTAACAAGCAGTGATTATCTTAATGCGCTTTTGGAACATGTCTTAGGCTGGGTCATCCGATTATTGGGCGTCAGAAGGAATGCCTAAATCCAAAATCAACGTGGGAATTCCTACTTATGGTCACACATACAAGTTATTATTTCCCAATTGGAATGGGTTTGACGCCCCTGCCCGTGGTGAGGGAATGTTTGGCGGGTCCATCACCTATCCTCTGGTAATTTCTGTCACCAAGATGTGGACTGGTTTTGCTTCAATGAACTTAACCTCATTTGTCTCATTATCCAAAGGTGTGCATGCTGCTTAAAAATGGAGGTATTGAGGTCTTTGACGAGGAAAGTCAGGTGCCTTATGCTTACCATGGCTACGATTGGGCTGCTTATGATAACATAAAAAGCATCGCTGCAAAAGTAAGATATTCACATCTTCTATGCTGGAAGTCTGATGTCTGGGGATCCAAATTTGATTTTTTTTACAGACTAAATGGGTGAAAGACAATGATTTCGCTGGAATCATGACGTTTGATCTGAACTGTGATGATTGGGCTGGTACTTGTGATGGAAAAACCACATTTCCACTTCACCGAGTCGTTCAGAGTGTGATGATGTCCACTTCTTGAAACCTGCTATCGATTCTATTACTTTTTATCCTGTAGGAGTATGAAGATGTTTGCCAAAGTTCATATGTGCCAGAAACTTTTGAATTGTAAGTAGGACTGCCATGTCTTACAGCAAATTTCCTACCCGATCATCAATTTCCAGAACTTGGCAAGTCATTCATTGCCTTGAATGGCGATGGAGTTCACCAGGTGTTTTTTTATAGCTTACATGTATGTTCAAAAGATGGTTTGTTTGGGGCTTCAGTTTCTCTAGAATTACAGACTTGGGAACAAAACATGAAATTTTTTTTCACTGTTTTATTAAACATAATGTCTGGTCACAAATTTCTGGAAAGTTCTGGAAATTTATTAAACATAATGTCTTTGAGTACAGCAAGGACCTGATAATGTAGGAGGCAATCAAGGTTGAATGTGTTTAAGTGTAGAACTAGTAAAACTAGTTGAAGCACGGAGAAAAATTATAAAAGGAACGTACTTCTAATGCAACCGATGTATAAGAATAATTGATTAAAAACTTTATAAAATTCTTAAAAACATTTAAACACTAGTTCTACACTTTTTTTTTTTTTTTAATTTTTTTAAACAAATTTTTTATAAAAATTTTTTAAATGTTTTTAAGAATTTTATAAAGTTTTTAATCAATTATTCTTATACATCGGTTGCATTAGAA
>JAQGCC010003813.1:0-14449 GCA_034698905.1 Xestoiulus laeticollis
CCCCCCCCCCTCCCCTGTCACAATCTGTCACAAAAAGCTGGACCCCCCCCCACAAGTGTGACATCATTTATGCATGGCCCCACAAAAGTCAGACCCCACCCCTTGAAAATTGGTTATTGTCATTGTAATATGTATGTGTAATGTGGCACTGCTGATATTGCAGGAGAAAACATTAAATAATTAAATACCCCCCTCGTGCATGACGTCATTTATGGACTGTCCCTTGACAAACCCAGGAAAAATTCTCGTGTATTCCGGAATCTGGAAGAATCCACAAAATGCTAATGGATTTCGAAAATACTAAAAAATACTCATATATTCTGGAATCTGAACAAATGAGATCACTCATGGACTGATGCGCTGTTTTCTCTCCTCTTAGCGACGGGACATTGAATCCCAATGGAGTTCGATTCGGAAGCGCGGAAATCTATAATATAGGTAAAGCTACCAGGCTTTTTCATGACTTCCACTGCAGAAATTTATACAATATTAGCAGAATTTAATGTTTTTCTCTTCATCTTCTGGTGAAACAGTGGAATCTTTCAAAGAGATTGAAGACAGCCTGTGTGTGGCACAGAGAAACGGTGCAGGAGACGAAGAGAGGGTGATTCTGTTCGTGAAGATGGTGGCCGGACATCGCTTCAGTGAAGAATTGGTCAAGCGCATTCAGGTGACCATAAGGGCCGAGCTTTCAGCCAGGCACATTCCAGCACATATTTTGGAAACCAAGGACATTCCCGTAAGTGTAGCCTTTCAAAATCTTTCAAAAGCTTGTGATATCTTATCATTAGAAAATGTATTCATTTTCAAGTTTTTCAAGTACCGAATCTACAATAGCAAAAATTTTCAAGTGTATCAAAGTAACGTTTTCAAGCAGTTTTAAAATTTCGTTTTAGTACACGATCAGTGGCAAGAAAGTGGAAGTAGCCGTTCGCAATGTTATCGAGGGCAAGCAGGTAAAACACCGTGGTGCCCTTGCCAACCCAGACTCGCTAGAGCTCTACTGCAACATTCCTCAATTAACAGATTTCTAAAATTATACATGATATTTTTGTATTATAAACGCAGCCTGGCAAGATGTGTTAATTCTTCCTTTAACAGTGGGGAAAATGTGTAATTGTTTTTATTTTCAATAAAAATACTTGTCTTAAGGAATTCAATTCAGTACTCTAAAGTCAGCAAACAAATTCCACGTGGTAGGGGTAGTGGGTCAAACCCAATTTCAGGAGAATACTCCTACATTAGTAGCGACTTTTAGCAATACTTTTAGCATTTAGCATTGCAAATTATTAAACTGCAGTTATTATTATTTTTTTTATCATTTTAAAACTTAAATATTCAAATTTTCCCGCTATTAGTAATATATAACTTTTAATAGGAAATGTTCTTGCACATTCTCGCATATTCTTGCATATTCTGACTTATCTATTCAATGGAATATCCGAACCTGCCACAACGCATCGCCACATTAGGATCGGAAATAGCAGTGTTTTGATAAATGAAATGTTGATCATTTATTGTAGTTAATTACAATCGTATCATTTATGTTTGCCATTTCATAAATTTGATATTATACATCACCATTGTGAACTTTCTATGATGCTCGCGGTCATGTGAATTCCTACTTTCAATCAAGTTTCAATGAAGAATGTCAAGGTACATGTATATAGAAACTTGTAATATATCTGAAAGTTCAGGATGAACTCCGCAAATTCAAATAATTCCAAAATATGTGCCCAATTTATGCCCAGTTAACTTAGATTTGCGGACATAAATAGATATAAATAAAATTATAAAAATTCTGGGATTTGGGTTCATGGGGAGATAGGACTGAAAAGTGTATAATGTACAGCATTGTGCACGCGAGTCGAGTCGCTACATGTGTTTATGTTTATTAGGTGGAGTTTATGACGCTATATATGCTTTGTTTTTAGTGTTTTTGGAAGACTTGATAGACGAGTTTCGACAGCTGCTAGCGAATTATGAGAGCTGATGCTGTGAATGTTAACAACAAAGATACAATAATGTTGCTCATATTTATTCTTGCACTGGTTCTACCCATTTCCACATCTTTCTGGATTATGACTTCGGTGTTTGCAACGGCTAATGGAGGTAATTTCAATATACATTGAATTAGCTGTTTACGTACAACAGATTTGGTTTGGTGGAGTTTATGGGCCCATTATAGATCAGAGCTGGCTCAGACTTATATATGGTGAACCGTATGATGATTATTGAAAACAGAGACAGTTAGATTACAGCGTGGAAGGAGAACGCTCGCAGCTGATTTTTAGAATAGCTATCCCGGCATTTGCCTGGAAATGCCAGAAAACCACAAAACCCAGGTCACCCGATTGCATAGTGCTATAAAGCCGTCTTGCTCGGTGAAATGAGAATTACCTGTGGGTTCTAGGATTTTTCTTTGAATGCACTTTGCCTAACCAAGTTTAACCTCAACTAATCCGAATTAAAACCTGGTGCCGAACTTTATTGGTAGCCCTTCACCCCGTCTTAACGTCTCACTGTTATGCTTAAATTTTTTTTCTTCTTGTTTCTAGATAATACTTCGGCTTCACCAACTCGTTGGCTCGTGTCAATCTTGGTTCCAATCGTGGTTGCCGCTTGGGGATTGCGAAGAAATAGCCTGGATTATACGGGGGCTTTGGCAGGTTTGTAAGGACCTTTTAAACCTAATTCATCCGCTTTTGATGTGCCATTACGGGAAATAACAGCATTGCTTTCAAGGAACGTTACGAGTTAAATTGTTAAGTCAACTAACATCTGAACTTTTGTAAATGATTTCATGCGCTACTATCGTTTACGTTCTAATGTTTTCGCTTTCCATCTTATAGGACTGTTCATCGGATTTTTGCTCACTTACAGCAACTATTGCTTTTTGGCTGCTCTGATGTGCTTTTTCGTTACGTCGTCTAAAGTCACGCACTTCCGAAGCAACCAGAAACAGAAAATCGAAGCCGACTTCAAAAGTGGTTCGGAGCGCTTCTTATTTTTTTCTGATGAGTCCTTCAATACGTTTTTTTTTTTCGGAGGATTTTCCGTAATTAATGGATTTTTTTTTACTTCCAGGAGGACAGCGCAACTGGATGCAAGTTTTGTGCAACAGTGGCGTGGCAGCAGAACTGGCGCTGATATACATGATTGACCGTGGATGCGGAGAACGGGTTATCGACTTCTCTACCGACTATCGTGCTTCGTGGCTTTGCGTTGGCGTGTTATCGGCCCTGGCTTGCTCCAATGCGGACACTTGGGCCTCGGAGATCGGAACCGTCGTTGGCAACAAAGATCCGCTGCTTATCACAAGTTGGAAAAGGGTGCCGCCAGGTAATTGAACCATGGGATTTTCACTTTGATGCTAATAAAACCAATCTTCCCATCTGGGGATGCCAATTGCCTGTCCCTCCTTTTTTTTTCTCTTAAATTAGGAACTAATGGCGCTGTATCCCTCGCCGGTCTGATATTCAGTGCCTTAGGTGGGCTGGCCGTGGGGCTTAGCTACTACGCCTGCTTACTGTTGTCCATCAATTATCCAGCCTTTAGGGATAGCCCACCTCAGTGGCCTGTGATAATTATCGGAACTATTGCTGGTTTATTTGGTTCAATCGTGGATTCTGTGCTTGGAGCTACAGTGCAATATTCAGGTATGTGGTGAAAGTCAACTTTAGTCTTCTGTGCTATTTTCTACCCTCAAATGTGGGCCTCGACATAAACAATGACAAAATTGGAATTCATGTTAACCGAAGGCTACCGGGCCCAGAGATCGGAGGTTAGGTTGGGTTAGGTTAGCTCGGGAGACTGTGGTTTTTCGTGGTTTCCCACAACCTCCCTTAATCACCCATATAGGCAGATGCCGGGATAGTGCCCCAAAAAGCGGCCACGACCGTATACTCTAACTCTTAAAAATCTGACACTTTTCCCCCTGCCACATGGCATATTACATGCTGACTGCGGGGTATAACGAATTGAATTGAACTGAGGTCAGAATCCCTTCAAGCCGCATGTTCAAATCGTACCATTATACTTTTAGGTTTAGATGCAAAGACGGGAAAAATCGTGGAAAATCCTGGTGCAGGCGTGATACACATTAGCGGAGTCGCCATATTGGACAACCACAGTATTAACTTGATTTCCAGCATCATCACTGCTCTTGTAATACCAAGAGCAGCAGTCCTTATCTGGGAAATTGTGTAATATACGTTCCTCTACAGTCGTATTTTGTAAAGTATTGCTATCTATATTTTTGTACAGTTTGATAAACTCTATCCCAACTTCCATAGCTCTCTACTAGACAAAACCCATTTTTGTGTAAGCAGTTTTACCTTTACACGCGTTTGTCTCTTATCCAGGCAACATTTGCACAATTGTATTCAAATGCTCAAATCGTTGCTCGACCGCCGTAACCGTCCTAGTTTTCAGGCCTTCCGACTAAAGGTACAAAACATATTTTGTCATTTTGTAGAATAAGTGCCGCTAAGCGATAAGTTTCTACCGCAATACATTCAAAATATTTGAACACATTCTTCAACACGATTTTTGTTAATCGAATTATATTAAAGGTATGGTTTATTATTGATTATGGCATATCATGCGATTCCTATAAGGAACTCTGGTTCCGAACCACCACGTCTCAAACAATTTAATTTGCTCGGATTTTAATCAGAGCTGGCAAGGCTTACCAACGCAGAAGTATCGGCACGGAGCAGCACTAAATTGATATTCATGCGTTTATAATGATTGATTATTCCATTTCGTTCATACAAGCGAATTGCGTTTTTGTTGAGTTCGTTTGATGTTAACGTCAAATTTGAATAGCCGTCTGAAAGCGCTTTCTAAAAATGTAATAAGATAATTTTGTCACGCTTCGATTAACTACGGATATTAGTTGCGATACCAAATTGCATACCTTAGCAACTCGTTTGATTAATGCTAGCCCGATTCCTTTATTCCTGTGTTCGGAAGGTACGTATATTGCCTCAACATGCAAAGTTCGGCATCTGAACATGGAGAAGCAGGAGTAGTAAATCAGCATTCCAGCAATTTTTTTGCATCCTGTAAACACGGTTATACTTAAATTACTACGCATCTTTTATACTGGCAAAACATTTCTCAATTTCTTATAAGCAAGTTACACTATACACTTTGTCACGTGCTAGTTACGAGTGTATTTACCACATTCATCTGTAATTTCTGCAATGTAAGTATTAAACAATGGCGCATCTCCAAATCCATTTTCTTCCAAATCTATAATTTAAAAAGTTAAATTGACTGAGTGTGGTATGCTATTAACTATTGTTATTTACTTACCGATAATTCCTGCAGTTCTTGATATTGATTGGCCTGCGTAATCTCCTAATTCCTTAAAACAAACAACTCGCGTTAGAAAAAAAATATATTTAAATTGAAGTTATTTGCATATATCATAATCCTTAAGTATGTGTTAGGTGGTAAAAAATAGTATTATTAACCATACATTTATATCAATCGAAAAAAATGCATGGCAGGGAAGCTCGCTCGCTGAAATTTTATTGGTATATTTACTGTATTTACATTATCATAATTTAATTTTTTACCAGAGTTCTGTTCTAAATTGATATTACTATAGCTTTTATTGGATTTTACAAAAATTTTAAGTGTCCTCTGTGGCAAATGAATTAATTAATGCACTTACCCGGAGGAATTCGGCCATTATTGGACAATCTTCTCTTCTACCATCTCTGATAGTCACAGGTTCCATTTTAAGCATACACAAAAAGCGGTTTGCAGTATTAGCTTGAAAGCAAAATTTTTAATTGAATTTAAATGTTTTAGTTAATTGCCTGTGACACTGTGGCATTATTTAATCTCACAGAACTGCTTCAATTATCCTTGGGGGAATTGCAAATTGGATCACGTGCAAGAATTAAATGAAAGACATGTTTATCCTGCATTCTATCAGAACTTAGTATCAGTTAACAGACAAGTGTATTGTATAGCAGTCATTAACAAGTGTCACTGAATGCCTATGACCAAGGCCATTAACTACACGGAGATACGTTTTCATCATTAATTACCATTTACTAAAAAATAATACTTCAAGTTAAAGTTATGATCTGTCATCTACCATATTAACGAAATTAGTTTTTTAAAGGTATTCGATAACTTGTAAAACGGATAAAAGTTGTAATTTTTTAATTTACAAAATGGCGGTATTAGTTGTGTTTTCCCTTTGAGTTAATTAGCTTTAATTGTTTGCATATGCTGTGATTTATTTGGTTGATCTCTTTTAGATGCACATTCAGACTCGTTAACCCCTTCACTATCAATTAAAATGTATTTTTAATTATAGTTGTTTTTCGATGGATCAAAATATAATTAAATTTTTTTTAAACAAGATGGCGGCCATTCTATCCAAGAACCAAGTAGGCCTACTTTTCAAACCTCAATTCCCGACTACGTTTTATTTTTGTTAGTTTATCTTTTATTTTACGAAAAGGTAAATTTAAGTATAGCAAAATAAATTATTTGATACATTATACTTGAAATTTTGAATTGTAACAATGAAATATTTTAAATTTATGGAACCTCGCAATGCAGACGAAGTGAAAGTAGTGAAAGCCCGGCCAATTCCTAATGAAGCGCCATTACTAGACATCGTCTGCTGATAATAACAAACCATTCAAATTTTTGGCAGCAAACTTGCCGTTAGTGCACTTTATTTTATATAACTTTCAACAAGATCTGTAAGTATAAAATTAATCCATTGTGAATTAAGCCGACTTTTTCAGTCGATTGTCTAACAATTAAGCATTTCAAAATGATGTTCAGTTTGTTCATAATTTTCATATTCTTACGGATTGATAATGTAGCTATCATATAGGTAAATTCTACACATCAACTAAACCTGATCTGATTTAACAATTTTAACCTAACCAAAATTGGGCACATATTACGTAATACATGTATTTAGATCTGTCGGGTTCGCTCTGTGCGTAAATGTCCGGTCACCGAAAAAAAAATGTACAATATATACAATGTAGGACATATATTTGGCACTTAAACCTATGCATTTTGACATATTGATCATGTAGGATAACTGCATGGACATCTCACAGTATTAAAGAACTCCCTACACACAAATATTTCGTAATATACATTGCAGTCCGACACCATTGGATCCAGCCCTGTTTGATTATCTAAAAAAACGTCGGATTAGCAGAGTAGATACTTAGGGTTTGGTTATAAAGTTCTAGGTCAGGTTGTATTTAGTTAGGTTAAATTAAATGTGCGATATTCTCCTTTGGCTATAATCCTAGATTGCAATATTAAGCACTCTAAAAAGCTTAAGTTTATTTTCAAAAAAGGTGTCAAGACATTTTATTTATAGGTGCAAAGACTGTCCAGTAACATGCCGGATATCATGCTTGCATCTGCTGGCGAAGCAGTGAAGCTTTGGGAAGGAACAAACTACACCCTATCTCAACAAATTGATTCGCCTTCAAATGTTTGTCAAGTTTGCTGGAGTCCGAATGATATCCTTTTTACAGCTGATAATAGGATCTTTTTTTTTTTGTGGTCGTTGTGCAATTCTGCAGGATATTATTTTGTATTTTAAACTTAGCCACGGTGACTCGCCTTAACTTAATTCCTTACGGCAGTTTCTTGCGACATCTTCTTTGAATCAAACCAAAATTCCTGTTTATTTCTGCAAGAAGCCCCTTGCGCAACCATTAGAGCTATTGCCAGAGGCATGTATCAATTGTTACCTTGGCCACTCTTTATAATTTTCTAAATTATTATTTTTAAACGTTACTCGTTTCGTAATAGATTCCCCAGTCTTACGTCCGTTTTGGCAACACGTCTAGCCGTTACGTCATTACTTGCGGAGACTCTCCCACAGTTACGATTTGGGATTTAAAGACCAGGAAGGCATCAAAAAAATTGAATGCAAGTTCAAGACGGTGAACTACACCAATGTCGAGAATCATTTATTTGTCTTCCCATATTTTTTATTACACAGTCCAATCTTATGTCCAAAAAAATTAAAACGGCATATACTTATTTAGTTGTTTAAATTTGAATCTAGCAAGCAACTTGTTTCCTTTATTATTTTAGACAGGTCTAATTGATGGGGTGACCTGCGCAGCTTATAATTCAGGGGATACCCACGTTGCTTCCGGAGGAAATAATGGTTCAGTCGTTCTTACGAATGCAGTTTCTTCCGTGTCATTAGCACCTATGCTGCCGTCTATTTCCGAACCTCAGGTAATTCTTTAGCAGTTATTTTTGATTGTTTTAATTATTTAAATCGTGCTGTGCTCCATCAAGATTTAAACCGTTTGCGAGTATTCCATATTTGTACACCATCACATATTTTGTAGGCCATCACGTCGATGCAGTTCAGCCCGTTGCAAAAGAACCTCTTGGGAACAGTGGCGGATGACGGCAACTGCACACTCTGGGACTGCAACGCTCGATTGCTTCTACACTCCTTTCCTTGCGTTCACGTTGCACCTGCTACGGGTATTGCATTCTCGCCAGTGAACGAAGTGCTGCTGGCCACCGTGGGCCTTGACAACCGCCTGTTTTATTACGATCTTCAATTCAAAAAGTAAGTTTTCGCATATACCCTTTTATTGGTAAAACGAGGTTAACTTCGATGCTTTTTTTATTTTTAATTGATATCCCTTAAAATCCGTAGAAAAATGTACCATATTTGCATGCTGTTTATAATGCTTTCTTATTCATTAGTATTACTTTCACGTTTCCAGAACAGTGATTAAAGTAAAACTGGAATCTCCATCTACATGTGTGGATTTCTCTCCTGATGGGATGTACGTGGCGGTTGGCGGGTACAAAGGCTCGATTTCCATTTACGACGTACGCTCTTCCCATGTGCCTGTTACAGTCTTTGCTGCCCATACAAAAACAGTCAATGCAATTTCTTTCAATAAGAATCCGAGTGCCACAAAGGTATTTTTTTTGTTTCTACTTTGTACGGCTTTTAAAAGTGGGTACGCATTAATCACTATCCCGTGTTTCAGGACTCTTATTTTAGATCCAACATTATCAATGCCAACAGTGTGTCCTCACAAAGACATCTAGAATACGTGATAAATACACCGGAAATAGGTAAGATAAATTTCGTCGTACATCTTGTTCAACAATTGTAGTAATGCGTCGTTAGTTACCATTCATTTTTTTAATTTTCAGAAAATCTCAGAAACAACAACAGCAGTAATACATCTAGTATACTTTCTCCAATTAGACTTTGCAATCCACCCGAGATCACAACCTCGTTAGGTTCTTTGAAATGTAAGTTCTGCACGACATCGATGCTCTGCATTTGTCGACATTGTTCAACTAATCATTGTTATTTTTTTTTTATTAGCACATACGTCACAATCATTCGCAGAAACGTCAAAGCAGGAAGCTAGCACCTGCATTCCCAGCAAAGACATTCCACGAATCATTGTGCAGTCGCCAAATGCTAATTCTTCGCTAGTCTTGCCAGATATGGAACTCGGAGCCATGCTTGGCAACGAAAGCAGCACTTGTGCCGAACCTACCTTGACTCCTATACTCAAATCGGCACGAGTTCATTTCGATATCGACGAAGCAGCAAACGTTCCAAGTTCTAATAGCTGTTTGGAGAACGGAATAGATTCGCCATCGATCGCGACAAAAAAGCTTGACAAGCATTCCACGAGTATTAGCGAGGGTATAATTGCAAGCACATCGATGATGAATGGTAAGTTCGATAAATCAGTCTTTACGTTTTTTACGACATTTTACGCTGATAATTCCAAGTGCAAATTCGATTTTTAACTAGAACCTCCTGCGGATTGGCGAGAGGAAATGAAATACGAGATTTACAAAGTTCGACAAGGCTTGCACCAAGATGTCGTTAACCTACAAATGGAGATGGTGAAGAATTTTTTTAAACAAAAGGTAAGAAATTGCATCTTTATTTTTTTGAAAAAATATATTAAAATAGGTGAATGAAACTAGAATATATCGGTATCCCCCAAATACAACTTATCGCTTTCGTTGATTTTTAGAATGAATTTGAAGAAATGCTCGGCTACCGTAATTTGGCTGCTAACCTAATGGCCGAGGTGACCGAACTTAAAAAGGAAATTGCGAATTTGAAAAAACATTATTAATATTTCAGTCCACTGTTATTGTGTATCTACTGAAGTGTTTCAGTTCTGATACACAAATGTATATAGCAACATAAATCCTTGATGAATAAATTTGTAATTAATTTTCTTAATGCAACTTCACATTTTTAAATAGTTTAAACTTGTTATTTAGCTTAGATAAGCTCTTTTACATGTTTTCAAAACCACTTTATTTACACAAGTAACTTCAATATATTATTTTATGTACAACATAAGGGTTTCGTGAAACTCTTAATTTTACAGTACGCCATTTGGAAAACGCTGCGAAGCGAATCTATGAAATGCTCTCTTTATTGCTTTTCTTCAAGGACCTGTCACACGATGCGATGTGCTGCACGGGCAAACCAATCGACAGTAGCATTACGGGTGTTTTAAACATGCATTATTAGCAGTTGTCGGATTAATTTCTATGTGCTGAAAATTTATAACGTGGCCAGGATTCTTGTGAACGACATAATGGCTGCAAGCACTGTCTGTCCTAATCCCCAAATGAGGGCATAAAAAGGTGCCATTTGAAATCCTGCTGCACGATATACTCCTGCAACAGCCGCACCTGAAATTAATTGAAGATACCATGAAAGTGGCAACACAATGTCATCATAACCAATCAAATTTTCAAAACGGCCTTGGCTAGTAATGGGGCCCGGTGCTAGAATAGTAAATTTGTTATTACAGGTTTATCCAGTTGCAATTCGGGGCCCCTCAAAACTCGGCTCAGTGCAGGTGCCGAGTATACACAAGTTAGGCGAACTCGCACTTGTTACCAAAGAGAGGAACACCTGCTTACTTGTTACAATTCCACCAGTCAATGGCGAAACTACACCCATCGTAACGACGGCAATGGGAATAAAACGACCGGTTTTATGTAGTTTCAACATCAGAAATGCTATGCTCGCAGATACGATGTGGATAAATAGTGATGAAAATAACGTCCAAAGAAAGACTTGATACCACATTTCTGAAAAATGTCCGAAAAATAAAAATTGTCCAAATGAAATGTATGAATTTATATTATTAGTGTCGGATTACTGAGTAGGCAACGAATAAGGACCGATAATAGACAATGCAATCATTGTCATATCCTAATTAATTACATAATATGTGAATTTCTTTAAAAACAATTTTTCTGTTTGTTCAATAAAGTTGTTGGTTAGGAAAGGGCCCCAAGATTTCAACTGCCAAAGTGCCTCCACAGGAACGGCACTGATTATAGTGCATTTTCATCATTTGTCTATAAAAAAATCGCTATATAGCCAACAATTTTAAGCTTAGGTTAGCCTTCCTAGCGCATGCGCAGATTCACATTTCCGGCTATAATTGGTAGCCTCTCGCATAATGCATGATCACATAAAGCCAGTCCACAAACATCATTCGACAACATTTTAGAATGAAATATTCACCTGCAAAGGTGTCTAAAGGATCGCTTGGGGTAAGTCCAATAACATTAACGATGGAATCCAATTGAGAAGACTGAAATTCCTCCGCTGGAGGAGACATTCTCAACTCTGTTTCCTGTTCTACATTGAAGCGGGTAGCCGGGTAGCAGTTCAACAGCGCTCCAGCTAAATCCGTTTTCGGAAATTGTGTCTTGGAAATTCTTGGCATAATCATTGCCTAGTTTTCAACGAAAACTCAACTTTTTAGAACAGTGTTGTTGTTTTTTTTGCGGGAGCTGATGTTTTCGTCGATGTTTACATCTTCTGTATATTAGGTTGTGAGCTTTAATAGCTTGGGATTATTGAATTAATTTAAAATCTAGTACTGTCTGGACGTGGTGAGCATCTCGGTATGTATATTTATCTGCCCGTTGTTTGCTAAATGTAGAATCAAGCCTATTGCAATGGAATTGTTCATGTGTCACAGAAAGGAATATTATACATGCATGTGAAAAAACGGTCCTAATTAAACCAGAAAAAAATAATACATCTAGTTGATCAATTGATCATACTATCTTGCTGGGTGATGTTCAGTGTTTAGTAGCATTTAGTTGCAAATTGTATAATTTGGCGGGCTCTTTCAATCCATTTAATTAAAAATGGTTGTACCCTACTTCCTCTCTGCACTTTAAAAGGCTTCTAGGACTGTTAGATGTTACCTAACCTGACCTAATCTATTCCACATGTAGATTCCACTTCCGCACTCTTTACATACCTAACCCTTTTCATTTTATTTTAGGATATCTGCATTCAATCTGGACAGTTTTGAAAAATGCAAGCCAACATTGTGGATCAATATGCTCCAATGGATACCGACGATTTTTTTTCTCCAGATCATATAAAGTAAGATTTTAAGATTACGTGACAAATATTATAACAAATGCTATAGTTGCGAGCTGGGTGGACTTGCGTCGGTAAACTTATTATGACCAGCTTTTTTGAATTTGTTACTGATTGTCGTGTTATGTTGCATTTTCATAGCCAGGAAGCCAATGAAGAAACCCAGTCAAATGATGCCTTAGATGAACTTGCAAAAGGGCGTGGAAAAAAGCGACCGGCCAGGGAAATTGGTGCTGTAAGTTGGGAATTTAATTTTAAAAAATATATATTTTTAGTATTAATAGTGTTGACATGTTTGTAAGCTTGTATTCTCCATGTTGGGTTTGAAATTTTATTGTTTCCTTTTTTCTAAGGCTGCAAAGAGGCCAAAAATAAAAGAGCCTCCGAAACGAGCTCGACCAGCTCGCAGAACAACAGTAGAATGGAGTGGAGATGACCCCAACTGTCTTTACGAAGTAGTTCGTGTTGGAAAAAGTGCTTTGATTGTATGTATGGTTTGGTTTTCGATATACAGATAGGCAATGTTAAAATGTCTTTAAAAGAACTTCTTATCTGGGTCCTACTGTATCTTTTGTTTGATAAATTATATGTTGGATGAATGCTTCAATAATTTACCCGCACTTTTCCTTTTACTGTTCAGGCTGTTGTAGACGAATGGATAGAAATCTACAAGCAAGACCGAGATGGCGCTTTGCTCGAGCTAATGCAGTTTTTCATTCAATGTTCGGGATGTCGCGGAAAAATAACCCGTCAAATGCAAGCCGTTATGGAACATGCACAGATTATTCGAAAAATGACAGAGGAATTCGATGAGGTTTGTAAGGGGTGTCTGGAAAACCTTTGTCACTTATAAAAACATAAGTTGTTTATTAACATTTGTACAATTTTCCTCCATGGAACTTTAGGAAAGTGGCGATTATCCACTCATCATTCCTGGACCTCAGTGGAAAAAATTCCGTAACAACTTCTGCGAGTTCGTTCAAGTTCTTGTCCGTCAGTGTCAATACAGCATCATTTATGACCAGTTCCTGATGGACAACATCATCTCGTTGTTGACTGGACTTTCCGATTCCCAAGTCCGAGCATTTCGACACACAGCAACTTTGGCTGGTAAATAGGGCTTGCTTCTCTTTTGTAATATTGTGCTTTCTCCGCCGTCTTTTATAATTAACGAATTGCGAGTCTTCTTCAAAGCTATGAAACTTATGACTGCGCTCGTCGATGTTGCATTGAACTTGAGCATCAGTTTGGATAACACGCAGCGACAGTATGAGGCTGAACGGCAGAAGAATAGGGATAAGCGGGCCAGCGAAAGACTGGAGCTGCTGATGAGCAAGCGTCAAGAGGTAATCGAGAAGAGAAGTTTAGCTTTTCTAGAAAACATAACATGAATTCGATGAATTTGTTTTGACATGGATTAATTTGTTGCTTTAGCTGGAAGAAAATATGGATGAGATTAAAAACATGTTGACATACATGTTCAAGTCTGTTTTCGTACATCGCTACAGGTAAGGCATTCCCACTATGCAACATTTTTATCCAATGAAACATGTTTTTAAAAAAATAAAGTGCTCGTTGTATATTCCAACGAATTATTTGAAACTGCATTTTTCATCAGACTATATTAAAGCGTAAAATCTTCGTTTGAGTTCTTAATTTTTAATTAACAGAGACACTTTACCGGAAATTCGTTCAATTTGCATGAGTGAAATTGGAGTTTGGATGAAAAAATTTCACCAGAATTTTTTGGACGACAGTTACTTAAAGTACATCGGTTGGACGCTGCACGACAAGGTACAGCAATAAATCTTAAAAAAATATTTTTGTTGTTTTCCTGTGTGCTGAACGTAGGCTCTTTTGTGATTTCAAGGTGGGCGATGTACGCTTGAAGTGCCTGCAAGCTCTCCAGCCGCTGTATGCCTCCGAAGAACTTACTGGGAAGCTGGAACTTTTCACCAATAAATTTAAGGTGATTAATCACATTAAACACTTATT
>JAQGCC010003814.1:0-14448 GCA_034698905.1 Xestoiulus laeticollis
TGATTTACAACTTTCGTAAATCACGTAAAAGTGCGAGATTGTACAACTACGAACCTCAACTTGAGTACCCCTAATATTTTAGGAAAGTTACTTCGTAAATTTCACGCCTTGTAAACTAGTAAAGCGTAAAACGGTCGAGAGCACAGCTTCCAAACAAAGTTATTTGAAAGAATTTTGTATAAAATATACTTCTGCTGAAATATTTTTGGCAACAAAATGCTCGCTGTGGGCAGTGGATAAAACAAATTCGGCTCGGCTTTCCCGGAACTTAACGCTGAGTCATCTTTGACAAACAGATTTTGTGAAATAGTTGTTTAATTGTTTTGGATAACAAACTTCATCGTGAATGACCTCATAGTTGAAATATTTTCACCCTGCAGCGTTTTTATCAATGAATGGAATGCGACGCCAGGTGACGCCACGTTGGTGCACCACACATATAAGCGGTTTAAAAAACATTGAAAGCCGTTTGCAAAAGCGCTTTTGGTAAATGTGACACGAATCATTTCTATATAGTTCCTGAAAGCACATTATTTTTGCTCCCGAATGATACTTCTTCTGTTTTACAACGAATTCGAATTTGCTTTCAAAGGTTGGTAGTCGCTATTTTTTGCTGTTATTTGCTTAAAAATTTCATGCCCTTGATACATTATCATTTTCTTAGATGAATGCTCGGCAATTTCAAGAAAAACTCGTACAAATTGGCTATCCAGATGCCGGTAAACTGCGCTTGAACTCATTTAACTACTTGTTGGAAAATGAAGAGCTAGCTCCTTTTTTCGAGTTTTTCAATCTGATAGACGAAAATAACATTTTGACCCCAGATGAGGTCAAGAGGTGAGCATTTTAATGATAATACATTCAGGTTGACTGACTGCTTCTCAGTTGCATCATGTAAAATGATACATTCATATTCGTTTACCTCTACATTGGATGCCTCATTTGCCATATGAAATGTCATGATGACAGTTTAGACCAGGAATGTTATATCAAATATAACGATTTGAGTAATATTCGTACACTACAAATCGTATTTGCTTACAATATCAAATAGTATGGCAATGACTTTGAAACTACACCAAAATTAGGTAAACATAATTTGGATGTCTTGGCTAGAGCTCTCTAGCTGTTGTTGTAACCGATTACTGACTCGATCGTTTCAGGTATGAAGAACTGGAAGCTTCGGGAGTTAAAATATTGGAATTAGATGAGATCGAGGTAGCTAAGATTGGAAGTCACAAAGTGGAAGAGCCTATAGAAGATATGAGGTCGTTCAGAGAAAGATCTGATTTATACGTAATTTTGTTTTTGTTGATTTTCATATTTTTTAATCTTTGTTTGTGGATTGCAGAAAGGAGGTGTTGCTATTATCAAATGAACTGGCTGCTTTGGAACACAAAAAAGTCATGCAAGATTGTCTCAATGCGACCTTTAGGCATGCATGTTATTCTATTATTATTGAAATATGTTTTACATTTGTGTTTCTCAATTCTTTGCTGTTCTATTAGCGCCTGCACTCTAAACCCTATTGTATTTACCTGCATTCAAGTATAATAATGTGTTTATGTAATTGAATTGCAGTAAAGAAATCGCAATCACGAATAACGAGCTCGAGCTGAGCAAAACAGAGTTAAAAGAAGCCGAAAAAGTACACCAACGTACATTGCTAGATTGCCAGGTTGCCAATAAGGAGGTTAGTTGCCACTGTTTAGAACGACACTTGTGAAATTTTCTGTCGCTAACACGTAGGATTTTTCAGATCAATAAAATATTTGAAGAATCTATAGCACCTTTAAGCACTATTAATGATATTGCAAACATGGCAAATGCTGCAACTCCAGATTCTCTTTATTTGGCTTTCACACCATTGGAAGATTTTCAAAAACCCTACAAAGAGTACAACGCTTTGTTGAGAGAGTACATATACAAACAATTTCATGTGGTATGTGTTCAACCGGAAACGAATCAATTGACAATGATAAAAAGTAGTAATTTTGTTCTCCTTTTCGCTTTAGGAAATAATGAACATTGCCGAGCTGGGATCGGAAGCCAACTATGAACTAATCGATTTAAAAGGTTCTGCAATTGAAAAACGGAGCGACGAACAATTGAAAATGTATAAACTTCTTAAAATGCATCATGACAGGTAAGTAATAAGTTGCGTATTTATTACTCGCATCTTATTTATTTCAAGTATGTGCTTATCTAGCCCACCTGTCCTCTTCATAAATTTTGATTTTAAATTTGTTTTTAAATGCACCTTTTTCAGTTATTGTAAAGTGGAAAACCAGTTTGTAACTGCCAGTACCACTGAAAGCGGTATAAAGAAACAAATTAAAGCCGGAGAAATACTTTTAGCCTCCTTGATTAAAGGCGTGTTCCCTGATGCGACCACGCTAAGGTATCATTTCTCCCCTTAGCATCTTTATAACTCTAGCTAACTATCAACGAGATTGTTTTACTGATCTCTGTTGCCGTTTTCACGAAACGCCTACTTTAGTTATAAACTGATGGAATACAAGGCTGACGCGGCCACTTATAAAACCATTGTGGATAACATGAAAGAGAACGTTATTCCAAAATTGGTGTCTAATCTAGCGGATGTCAATGCATCCAGTGTCATCACGGGAAATTATGATCTAAAATGGAAAAGGCAGAATTATGTCACTTCTAAAATGGATCAGGTAAATATATGAAGAAATTTTACTTTAAAAATATGAAACTACACATTAAATGAACTAAGTGCATTTAAAATGGGAATTTAAAACTATCATTTTCATTCTATAATAGCTAATTTTCTGGCTTGCCGAACACCAGTCGCAGGCCGAGTTTTACAGCATGTGTCTGACACACGAATTTGGAACATTTAAGCAAGTTCGCCAGTTTCTGCAATTTGTTCACGATACGAGTTCAACGCGACTTGATGGATACAAAAGCAGAATGGTTAGAAATGAGCTTCGACAGCTTTCAGAGGGTTGTTTACCAGAATAAGCCTTTTTCTAAATTATTTTGTAATTTAATTTTGGAAACTGTTAGGAACAAATGAAATGTACGAGGACATAGCATAGATATTCTATTATTTGTTTAATTTTTTATGTATATTCCATTTCATGGAAATATGTCTGTAAAGTTTACCAGACCCTCTACAATTATAAATTTTACAGACATGTTATGCAACCCTCTTAAGAAAATATAACACCGTGATAAAATAAATGCGTTTATTTATGACTTTAGGCTGCAATGGAACAGCTATGCGTGGCGATCCGCAAGCACGAGCAGAAGGAGAAAGAGAATACAGCATTGTTAGAAACTGTCGAAAAAATGCTGCAATCCTACAGTGGCCCTAAAAGGGAGAAGAGGGTTATAAGTCGCCTACAACGGCTTTTGGAGAAAGTGGAATGGATGAAAGAAAGCTTAGATAAGGGCAGGGCGGAAGTACAAAAAAACTTTTTTCAACAGAATCAGCAGTTGGATCAAATGTAAATTTTTTTTTTCTACACTCGTGAGCTAAATTTTACTCGTAGTCTATGAGTAATTATTACCTGTATTTTATTTCAGTAACGCTTGCTTGACAAGTTTGAAGGATGCAGTTTGGGCCGATCAACCTACAAAGATAGGACCGTTCCATCTCGGTCCTAAGGAGCTCGACGATTCCACCGAAAAATTGGAGGCGAAATTAAAAAGCTTAGAATGCGATTTCTTGGCCGTGCAGTTGAAATTGCAGGAAAAGGAACAGGTAGGATCGTCAAGATTCTGACGCGACAGTCTGATGCGTATAATTATTTTATTAATCACGGATTGTTGTCTTTTCAGATGCTCAAATGCAATGATGATCTCAGAAAATTCCGAACCTGTTATTTGGATTTCTACAGTAAACTAGGTGGCTGCTAGTTCCACGGTACGTCCAACATTTGTCTATACTGTAAATACATATTTTGTTAATTAAAACCACTAAATATATTTATACACTATTTTTCTCATAAAATGCATATCAAATGAAACAATTGGTAGTATTTTTATTTTCATATTTTGTCAGGCTACAAAACTTGATTACATCATACAAATTTCCAGTTATCTCTTATCAACTTCTGGAATATGTTCCATAAAAACAGTTTTTACTGTATTATTCCTTATCTCTGACTTTTTACCTCGACAATCGTTAATTAATGGTAGCAAGCAATCTCAACTGCGTCACATTGTTTCGGCTACGTCGTAAAAGTTACTGCAATTCGGAATTTAGTTTGCATTTAAAACGTGCTTCGTCTAGAGTCTAGACCGAGGTTAAAATTGATTGACTGTTAATGATGATATTGCCTAACAGCAATTACGATAGCATGGAAATTGCTACTTAAGCGAATAATAGATTATTCGGCAGCAATTGTTACGAAATGGTGTATCACGAGGTCGTCTTGGGCCTTGAGCCAAATTGGCAATTTCATACCTGTTTTCATGCAACGTATCAATGCTCATTGTTAACCTTATTAACTTTGTTACATGCATAAAGCTTATTTTTAAGGCTATTTGAATATTTTGCATAAAGTCAGTTCTTTTTTACAGAATTCTGATTTGCCGATAGGCATTCATATCATTGAATTTTGCATACAATTTGTCGTGGACAGCTCAAGAGTGTAACGAAGAGGCGTGGCAAATGCAGCAACCTTCTGTTCGTCAAATTGCAAGTATAGTGCAGTCACGATAATCAGATTCCTAGGGCTCTTTCACATGTGCAGCGATTTAGTTTGCAGCGACAGGCCTCACACAGCTTGGCTTCCATTTTCAAGTAAATATTCCCTTGAGATAAAATTTTCGGTTTTTATCAGAATTTTTATCTCGTGGGAAAATTCAATTTAAAATAAAACCCTGTTTGAGGCGTGCTGCTGCGACCGAAATCTTTCTGCACGTTAAAGACCCCTTGAGAGGACGTGGAAGTCCCATACCCAAGTTGTAGGCGAAATTTCTAGGTATAGGAGGCCCTTTCCCTAGCATTTGTGTTTAGCCCTCATGTTGCAGAAATAAGGTAAAATTAAAATTCACTAAACATACAGACCAACCAATAGAAAACAATAGGATCTGTGATCAATGGGCCAAAACACAATAAAAAAAACAATGAATTTATCAGATTTTTTGACATATTAACCACACAAAAAATGCACAAGGTCATGACATCTCTATAGTGCAATTCGTCGTGGACAGCTTAAGAGTGTAACGAAGGGGCGTGAAAAACACACATATGACGTCCTATAGGAGGATATTTTTTCTAGTGCAATGCTATGTAAGAAAACGTTCGCTAGATGGCAGCACCGGTGTTGTTGATGAGGTCGTGCATGGTTCGAACAGAAAAATGGCGCCTTATCCCGAAGAGCTGGACGTTTTCAGCGTTCCACATTCGAGAATGAAGCAACTCGTCGAAGGCTATTCCAATAAAGTGAGTTGTTTTTGGTAATCGAAAGACTTTTTCAAACTAATGGACTCGCTGTCAGCTTTTACGCATTTTTCAAACATTGATTTCAAAGGGTTCGAAAATGGGGTTTTGACGGCCGGTGGAACGGATCGAATGGCGTTTCAACGTGTTTTTTTTTTTTTTTTAAATAACCTCTTGCGTTGTTTAAAACGTTGCTCGATTTTTGGCGATGACCTGGGATGTTTGTGTTTTGCCCTATATTAAACACCTAAATTATGCGGCGTTGATATATTGATATCGTATATGTGTGATAGAAGGCTTGACATGACATGATTATCGTCACGTACGTACAGGGTGTTCGAAAAATAATGTAGCTACACATTTGAGCTTCGGAAATGCAAATTTTTGTAGAAATTTTCCTCTGAAGTACATTTCTGTAATTTATGCTATCACGAAAGTTACAAAAGTATAAAAAAGTTGCTTGTCCTGTCTAATCATCTATAATGTTAAATTATGCAAAATTATAATGCTAAACTAAAAACATGAAACAAAATTGGATAAGTCCAGCTGTTCAACTTGCAGGCCTAGAAAAGTTACGCACACGGACCTTTCCACACACTTAACTAACGCTAGCATGGCCTAATCTAACCGAAATTGAATAGGGAATTCTCGGGAAAATTTTCCGTCGTCCATTTTTGATCAGATGTGCCATCGCAAAAATTTGCTTTGCCGAGTGTGCCGTAGTATATCACTGGTGACTGGTATGATAAGTTTTGGACCATTTTATATCATCTGCTTATCACATACATGTATGATCAATTCGAAATTCAACGCGAAAAAAATGAAAACTGCTTTCGTTTCCTTCCAATTTTAGATTCTTGCTATTTATTCATTTTATTAATGGGAGAATTGAAAAATTAACACCATGCAGTGTCGGTGGACGATTCTTTCAGTTTTTCAGTTAAAAATTTTTCTGCAAACACAAAAATATTCGTAAAAAAATTGTCGATTACGGTGCATTTTTGCAGAGTGAAAATGTGTTTCGTAAAATATTAGCTAGATTTTGTACTTCAATATTCCTTTTTAATTTCTGCTCGGCCAAATTGCATTCTGTCTCCCGAAAATCGGAATGAGCCCTTCCTAGTTCCTAATCCTCAATTATTCACGATACCATGTTAAAGAAATGGAGCTGCCCTCTTTGTAGCAAAAAGTGCTGCTTTAAATTTTTTCTGATAGGGAGATTTTTTTTAAAGGCGGCATATGCCATTCTCAGATGTGATCCAGCAAAACCAGCTGCATGTACCAAGACATTTTGTTATGAAATCTTAATCATATATTTGTGTGAAGGGATTAATTCGAAATTATGCGGTTGCCAAATGACATTATGCTGATAGTACCCTTCTCTCACATGTACATGTACATTAGCCTAGCATTTTTTCACATTACAACCTTGAGAAAAACAATATCTCATATCTAGTTGTTTGTGAAAACATGATGCAAGGTCATTGTTTTAAATATGTGCTGTTGATTAAATTCGCCATTTTCTCATCGAATAGCTGATTTCTTTAATTCGTAGCGTATTTAATTTTTTTGCTTATGGTATGCTTAGAAGCATGCAATATTTCAGTCTAGGATTGACGTTTGCCACATTCAGCAGACTATTTCGTTATTTTTTGTTCAGGTGTCGTGCACAGATTTCTCCAGTCACGATGCAACCGCAGCACTGCTTCGGAGCTTGTATTCCACATTCAAAGAATTTAAGTGTCACGAAACAATCGAGAACGAGTTCATAATGCAACAGTTGCGAAGTCGCCTTCGCGATTTGGAAGTGAACGAGCACGAGTCGGTGGTGTGCAATTGCCATTCGGACAACAGACTATCGGAAATGCTGCGGTTGGTTCGCGTCGGCTATACTTACAACAATAAGTCGTCTCTGGAGAGGATCCGCTATGGGCAGAGACTCGAAGCGGCCCTCGAGGACTTTACAAAAACTTTTTTGCCACATATGGAGGAAGAGGAGGAAATCTTCCAACCCATGTTAGTCAAGTATTTTGCTTACGAGGAACTGAAATCGCTCAAGGAGCAGGTCATAGAACAACATGAAAAACTTAAACCAGCCGATTCCGAGGTGGAGGACGAATGTGAGAAATTCCGCCACGAGGAGGATTGTCAGTCAAGTAAAGGAATATTTCTCTTTTGTTTGTTGTTTATTCATCATAATTATGTAGGCCTAAATAAAAATGGTTTGATGAGGATATTTCCAATATATCACTATTCACTAGGTTTCCTAAAACAGCGGTTCTCAAACTGGGTGCCACGGCATTAACTAAACTTCCCATAAACGGAAAGGAAATAATGAAAAATTAATCCAAATAGTTTCATTACTCTCATTAAGAGGGTTGCATACCAGAATAAGCCTTTTTTCTAAATTATTTTTTAATTTAATTTTGGAAATTGATAAGAACAAATGGAATGTACGAGGACCTAGCATAAATATTCCATTATTTGTTTACATTTTTTGTTTAAGTATATGTATATTCCATTTCATGGAAATATATCTGTAAACTTTCCAATTGTAGAGAGCCTGGTAAACTTTACAGACAAATTTCCATGAAATATTTAAAAAAAAAATTTAAACAAATAATAGAATATTTATGCTAGGTGATCGTACATTTCATTTGTTTCTATCAGTTTCCACAATTAAATAAAAAAATAAATTCGAAAAAAAGGCTGATTCTGCTATGCAACCCTCTTTCTTCTTAAAGACAACCGAGCATGAAATTAGCACTGTTTGAGAACAGCTGCCCTAGAATGTATATTTTCAGCAACTAGTCGGTCCAACTATCTACTGTAACTATTAAGGGAGTAGACGACTAAATGCTAAAAGCAAATACTATTTTTTGTAATTAAAAAAAAATCTTTCATTGCATTACATCCGTAATATGCAAGTTCTTTTACTGTTATTTTATTGTTCTTACAAAGTTTCCCCATTTTCTTTTCCGTTTACACATATCTAAAATGTTATTCTTTGCATATTTAATAAGCTTATTTACCCACATCGCTTTATTCTCAGAATCGGGAAAAAAAGCCAAACATAATAAAGCAAAGCAGGCGACCGAAAGCCCATTTGAAACTTTGCCACCGGAAATAACATCCAAGATATTTTCCTACCTGCACCCGACCGACCTTGGCCGTTGTTCAAGCGTGTGCCGCACTTGGCATTCGTTGGCGCACCAGCCTGCTGTGTGGCGACATCTTTTCCCAACACAGTGGGCTAGAGGTAAATTAAAAACCCGTAATAGAGCATGCGTTGCATTGTTATGACATCTAATCGTTGTCCTCCGATTCACGATTAGGCGATTGGAATTCCCACGAAATCGAATACCTTCCGCCGGAAGACGGCTACGGCGGTCGCAAATGTGGCGGACGACGATGCTACGAGTGTCACGTTCTCGACGAAGACGCGGACATCGACGAGTCGTGCACTACCGAGGACGAGATCGAGGACGTCGCCTGCCAGTGGAAGATTGCGAAGAAGGAGAGGCAGATACTGAAGGGAATATGCACCCACGTGCTGCCGCATGCAGGCTCGGGTGTCCGTCTCCTATCTTTTGCCGGAAGCTCAAGCTTGGAAGGGCAGTGGGTAAGAAAATTTCACTTTCAGTGGCTATCGAATCCCGAGCGTCGATTTTCTCAACCGAATTATGTTGCTTTTTTTGTTGCCACACACGAGGCAATTTCTTGCCTGAAACAAATTCTAGAAATACAATTTCGGCGTGTGTCGAAATGAAAATTTCTTGCCTGGATAGTGCAATTTATTTCCAGAATGGAATAATATTCTATTCGGGAAATTTATTTCAGTTTCCCAACCAATCATGAAAATCTCACGTGCATGTCGCTAGATTACATTTCCTATTTTCCGTATCGATCAGTGCTGTCGATAGAGGGATAATTGCAAGATAGCGATAGGGAATTCCGAAATTTGTTGCTTTCCGTGTGTGGCAAAACTTTAAAAAAATTGGCAGAAATTTGGTGCAATTTATTTCGGCCGATAAATTGCCTCGTGTGTGGCCGGCTTTACATGCGTAACGAAACTTGTGTTTAGCAAAATTCTCGAGAAAAACATTCCTTCTCATGCTGCTTTTTTGTACTAGGAACTGTTCGACGAGAAGTGTCTGGTACCAATTTATGCTACGTTAACGTAGACTGTTGTTAACGTGCACTTTTTTCTCCACATGTTGGAAACGTTTGTTTAATCGTCTTATTCCCAACGTTTAATTAATCGGCTCTATATGATCCGAGTGTCTTCTTTTGCAGTTATCAGCATTCCTCCAAAAATGTCCTAATTTACTCCATTTGGATTTGTCTTACTCCAACATCAACGACGGAATGATTCAATTGTAAGAAGCGTAGGCGCATTGGACACCGAAGCCTTGCTGACCCTATGCTAATTTATTTGCCCGATTTTTTTTCAAAAAGATTAACGCCGGCATTTAGGTCTAACGAACATTCCGAACGCGGCGCTTGCTGCCGCCATCTGGTCCACCTGGATCTAAGTGGGTGCGGATCGATCACGGACGTTGGACTCGTCGGCCTGGTCACTTACTTGCTTTTGCCTACGGGGACGACGCAGACGGAATGCAAGCTCGAATCGTTGAATTTATCCGGTTGCAGTTATCTGACCGATCAAAGTTTGAGGTAAATCTAGGAATGTTTCGGAAAGAGTTTTTATAACGCGTTTTTCTTAAACTGTCAAAGCAATGATTTAAACATTTCAAACTAGGTTTCTGTCGCGCGTGTCAGGATCCCTGCGCCAACTTGACCTCTCTGGCTGCTGGATGCTGACCGGTGCTGCGCTAAACTCGTTTGTCGACGCATGTCCTAAACTCGTGCCAGAACTACTGGCATATTGCGATCACATTGTGGATGGGCCATGCCAGGATTCAGCTAGCGGATGCCAAAATCTCGGCAGTCGCATTCGATCATGCTGCTGCTCCGCAGAATAGTTATCCGCGGACGCGTTCTACAGACGGCTAAACCACAGTGTAGCATATACCATTTCGCCACTATCCACCATTTATGGAACATTTATAATATGTGGGTAGTCACATTTGCCAGAACCTACTTATTATGTAGTGATGCGAATGGCGCATAAACTGCTTTGATTTCAGCGTTTCTTTATGTCCGGTTTTTTCCATATTTTCCTTGCGATAACTATTTGTTACGAGCATCTGTTTTCGCTTGCGTTCTGATCACTGCTTGGTGTTAATAAAGCAATGGATTTTCTGGCTCGTGTTATGCCTGTCCAATTGCTCACATGCGTTAGAGCCAAATTTCAACACTCGAGAAAATCTTAAACACTGACTCCCGTACCACTGTTTCCCCACCTTAAGCTTCATTTCCGATAAGACCAAGCTCGAATTTTGAGCAAATCCGGTACCACAGTTGCCAAATCATTGCCATCTAACTGGAGATGGAGCTCCATGCAGGCAGGAAAAATCGATCATATCAGCAAATTCCCTATCAATATCCGTATCTCGACAGCACCGATTGATAGGGAAAAATGGGAATTGTAATCTTGCAACACGGTGCACGTGACATTTTTCTTATTCAGCCATTTTGAAAACTACCGTCTCAAGGTACCTTCTGACCAACTTTGGCCTACGTCTCAGATTAACTATCTTAAGTTCGTCTTCTGTGCAGGTGTGGTACCAATCCAAAGTCTTGAGACGGTGCTTGGTCGCAAGCTGCACCATTTCGGCAACTGTGGTATGGGGGAAAGGCCATCCGCACACGTCTCAGCGTCTTGAATTTTTCCACCTCCTTAGGGGCCTTAGTCAGGGAGTGTGTCCCTATTCACTCACTTGGAAATTGATTTTTCTTATTATCTATTCACTCCAAGCTAATAATTTGTATACAATGAAATAATGCAAAACTTTTATTGAAAATGCGCAATTGTATAAGAATACATTTTTCAAAAGGACTTGGGCCAAGAAGTATAAACCAAATTATAAAATATTATTTTTCATAGCAAGTTTCCAACGATGACGGCTTCACACACATACACTGTAATTGTATGTGTCTCAATAACATAGGCTTATCGAACACATTTCTATCATTTTTTTAAAAATTCCACAATTTCCTTTACAATTTTTTAAAACTTAAGATTCCCTATTTTTATTCAGAATCTCGGAACATTCAAATGCATAAGGGATAAATGCACCATTCTGTACTTCTTCAGCTATCAGTACCTCAGAATATAACCTGCTCTGCTTCTTCATTGCCTCGCATTTCTTTCGTATTATTAAAATGATTTTCTCCAAATCTGTAATGATGTTTTCATCTTTGTTCATTGCAGCGTTAATGCCGAATAATCTGAAATTAAAGCGAACTTGCCAAATTTGGCATTTGAACTAGAAAAAGGATGGATGGACGTCCGAAGTACTCCCGGATAAGTCGAGGTGAACACTTTTTCTAAACTTTGCATGTTTTACGTAAAAAAACAAACTCGGAGAAGGATAGGTTGTTTGACGGAATCGCTAAATAAACACCTCGTTATCCTAGGGTCGATTGCGTCATTAGCGTTATTTAAGGATTTTTATGGGCTCGAGGTGCGTTTTTTTGGCGTTGATCCGACGATTACCGTTGGATCGTTGGCCTTATTTGCTGGTTCCGTCGATGGGGCCTTCCGTTGTTCCTTTATTGTTTTAATGGGTTTTGGAATCGGATTGGGGGAGGGAGTGGGAGGAGCCTAATGGCACTCGATGGATCCATTAAAGGCCGCTTAATTGCAATTAATAAAACATGAATAGCTTTTACGTTTAGGCAGCGATTAAACGTGGCCTTTGGGGAATTCTCCCTCGGGTACGGGCTGGCCGGGTAACGGCGTGCCCGCAGAACGCAATCGAGCGTGTTTGGAAATCATCGGGCCCCAGGTTGGAGAAGAAGAAAGCAAGGGCAGCAAAAACTGATGCCAATGGAGGGAACGAAATCCTTTAATTAGCTTTTAAAAACTTTGGAAAATTAACCGATGCGTTCAACTCCCAAAGAACAATTCCCATTTCTGACAAGTTGCTACGAATCAACAGAAGGAGATCTTTTGGACGTTGCCAACTTCAAATTCAATTTTGATAATGTACATGACTTTTAACAACATGAGGCACATACAGTATATGCATGCTTGGAGCCTTATCCATCTATAGAGACATGGAAGACACTATCAACCATTTTGAGCCGAGGACCAAACATTAAAAAAATTGTACTGCGGACCAACTCCCTTTTGTAGAAACCAAGAATATTTTTTCAAAGTTTTCTACAGCGTATGTTCTATGCCTTTCTGTTTTGTAATCATTAGAAATTTCAATGATTTTCCCAATGATAAAATCAACGAAAATAGTTTTTTTTAAGGTTTGCCTAATTTTTGAACAGGTTCAGCATAACACTTATTTTAGCCTAGGTTTAAGAGTTTTAAAGAAGTAACACTTGCAGTTTGGTTCTAAGATTTCTATCAATTGCGGATGTTCTTGTTTATTTTTCCTATCTGGAAATGTACAATTCGAAGTCAACAGAAATGAAGCGGGTATTATAAATGCAAACTAAAAATGTCAAATAGTGCAAATATGCATGTACATACATTACATGTATGATGCTTTACTTTTGATATATTGCTTTTAAAACTAATACATCAGTAGCAATTCTAAGAAGTTTAAGAGGAAGTTTTCTAAGAAATACAGTGGACTCTCTCTGTCTGAGCACCCTCTAATGTGAACACCCGGTATTATGAACACATTTCGGTGGTCCTGGGAAACTCCATAGACTTAACATTGGATGAACTCCCTGTATTCTGAATACCCTCTAATCTGATCACCTCAGTATTATGAACGCTACTTTTGGTCCTCATTGTACCTTTACCTCTCCCTAAACTGAACCGTGCAAAACATTAATGAATGAAAAAAAATACAAATATTCAATGTTTAATTCTCGCTTATTGCTCATTCTAAATGAACAGCTACACTGTATCGGAGAAATGGTAATATGGTAAATATGCCCTTAAGAATTTGGCATGTTTGAAGGTCCTTACAAAATCACGCATAAAGGCTTAAACACCCCTTCATTATTAAACTATACGTATACATTTTCATTACTTTCTATTGAGCACAAGTTTACAGAATAGGATCATGTAAAAACCCAGCCATTGTGAAAACACCATACACCACTAGGGGGCTCTAAGGCCGGAATTCATAGTCGTCGAATAAGCACTACTTGTGTGTTAAAAGTATACAAATAACTATGAATTCCTCATGCAGACCCATTTTCTTTAGCCTAGTGATTGGCTTAGGAAATTAGTCACGTGCAATCTTTTCAACTTTTTCATTTTTTTAGTGTGGTCCCTTGAAGTTGATCAAGTTGTTCCCGCGTTATGTTAATCTCTCGACGGCGTAATAAGGGCACGAACGAAACGAACCCTTCCCCGATTTTATCGTGAATTATATGCAAATAGTGTCCGCATACTGGCGTATCATTAATTGCTTTTATGCAAAGTAACGGCTCGACCGAGTGGCTTTAATTAATGGTGAGGATGCTACATGCATCAGTAAACGGGGGATGTTCGATCGGAGCACCCCCTTAAGTGAGGTGCTCGTAACAACGAACCGCTTAACCCCTGGCCGCACGCGCCTCGTAAGATTTAATTAAAAGGAAATTATGAGGCAAAAAAGTAAGGGGCCATGTTGTTAATAAATAGGACGAAATTAATTATGCAGATGAGCTGGAAGACGATTTGTTCTTTGGCTATTATCGGTTGATTGTGATCGTTGTTCCAATCAGGTGTGCAAAAAATTGGGGGATTTTGAACAGAAATCAAGAGTGAACTACATGTATACATTTCTTGCTACAACAGGGAGTTTGTATTAGGCCCAGTTCACTTGTCCGATTCTTGTGCTCATTCGAAACATGCAGTGTGCCAAGTCATACCCCCGTACCACAGTTGCTAAAATTGTTTATCTTGAGATCAAGTTGCGGTTTAAGTCCTGGAATTTGTATGCAAA